>ML838521.1:23708-44765 GCA_009831015.1 Picea engelmannii | reverse complement strand
TTTCTCTTGAGGAATATGTCAAAGGATTGTTTGGGTTTTCTTCCCTTGTTGAGAAGGGTTTCCTAGGATACTTCTTGTGTACTTGTGCATGGATATTATTCTTGTGATCTTGGTTTGTTGCAGTAGTTATGGTTCGAGTAATTGTTAACAGAAAATTTAAAATAAATACATGATCCATAGCTCACCAAAAATTCAACACCATCATCATGAGATATCATCATAGCAATTTCACTTATTAATTTTAATTTATTTTATATAGGAAATCAAATTTCCCAAGTATGAGATTAATTTTCATAATGTTTGGCTCTTGCAGTTTTAGGTATCAATCTTCCTTATGGGGTTACACCATTTCCATTTCCAACACCATTCCACCCACAATCTTTCTCAACTTTCATTCAACCAAAAAAATTGTCAATATTTATGCACATTATATTTTATTGCAACATTTTCAATAGCTTGTGAAATGATCTCAGAATTTTGTATCTTACCAAAAATTCAATCACTTCCATCTACTATTCATATTAAATGGAATGAAACTACCATTCCCTATATAGGTATCATCTAGGACACCTAGCCATAATGCAATCAAACATTACCAATAAATCGATGTGCCAATACCCATGGCCACATATACAAAATGCGTCCTTGCATTGACTCTAGGATACCACATATATGTGTCATGTATTTCACACCTTAACACATCATTATAACTCTTCCCCATTTACTTTGTCTATCATTTAAATACCTTCCTCTATGACCCATACACAACACCAGGAATACAATCATTTAGTGTTCTTCAGTGTCAGCAAAGTTGTTCTAGTCCAAACATCGGTTATATAGGGAAAGACCATTATGCACTTGTACAACACTATATCCCTTCCATATCCAACCACATCATCGCCTCACACATGGAAAAATATATTAGCATCCATTTCTATAGTAGGAGTATATCTCATAACTTCCTTTATTATAATCTCACAACCAATATAACATTCCTGCTTTTAAATTTCACATGGTTTCATTCTAATTTTGAATAAGATTTATATTCATTCAAGTCCCCTTTCCTTTACCACATCTAGTGGAATGTTATTCTTATGATACATATAAATTCAAATATTGAATTTTGACTGAGCGTGAATTCTTATCTCAATTCCTTTAAGAACTTATGCATCATAATCAACCAAATGCATGTACCTTCATGGCTATTATAATTTACTTTATACGACCCGATTAGTTTGTATTTCGTATAAGCTCACAGACTCCTTCCAACAACATATGATTCAAATTTTACCATCCTCATTTTGTCCACATATGGATGATTTTCATATGCAATGGTAACATCATCACTTTCAACCATGCTATAATTTTTTTTCTTGGATATATAATCCATCATTAGTCACATTCAAATATCATAACATTGTTATTTCAAATATGTATCAGCGTACTGCTCAAATTATACAAGCATTCCATACACATGTCTAGGCATTCTCACATGCACTAATGCATGTCTATATACATTAAACATTTATTTTAAATATGCCTACTGGTGCACATGCATTTTTTCTTTCCTATATGCATTATGCATTACTTCTAGCATGCTCTCCAATCCATATTTATTTCATCTTTATTTATTTATTTATTTTGTGTTGTAGATGGTTGTCCCTAAATTATTTTATATTATGTCTTTCATTTGTTCCCTCATTATGCTCATCCATGCTCTATTTCCTCTCGATGATCACCTTCTTGCCAATTCCCACTTTCCCTCTTTTCAATTCCATCCAATATGTCCTTTTGGCATCTTCCTTCACTTAGGTAGTCACGTCCAAACTTAATTCTATCGAAACCTTCTAGTACTATTCCCAATGTTATACAATCATTACTTCAGATGAATATTAACAGTGCAATATAATAACCACCCACTACTTATTTATCCATTGGCACCTTTAAAATGAACAAACCTTCATTAATTCTTCCATTGAATTCCTTGTAGTTAATAATGCTTCTGTCGTGAACTATGATTTATAAGTAGATTTATTTCTCTAAATACTTTCAGACATAAGTGGGTTTATGGCTTGCAACTCTTTTCTAGGAATTCCTATTCTCTCACATAGAGATGACTCACCCATCTTATGAGTCATGTATCACCTCATGAGATTATTTCCCCCTTTTGCAACAGGATTTGTTTCCAACAATACACCTTTACATTCTAGGTGGAGTCATTGTTGGATAATGCATTAATGCAATCATTATATCAAAATATGATTAAAAAAATAAAAAAATATATATCAAATAAAAAATATTTGATTTTGAGATAACTAATATAAAATTTGTAAAAAAAAAATTAATTAAAATATTTACATATCGATGCACTTTTTATTTTGAACTCACTAAACAACGTTTGCCATAAAATAGACGATGGTGCATTTTTATCAATATGCATTGGTGCCCATTAATTAAATAGAAGCATCGATGATAACAATTCTGAAAAGGCATTGTTAATTTAAGCAAAAAAATGTACGATTGATTATATTTATTATTTTAAGTGACATAATGTATGACTAATCTCACTGGTGCTTTATATATAATATACGCACCGGTGCTTTATATATAATATTTGCATCGGTTCTTTATAGATAATACATTCACTGATGCTTTATATATAACATACAGACTGGTTCGTTATATAACATATATGCACCGGTTCTTTTGTGTATGATATGTGCATTGATGATTTCATATATGATGTACTTGATGGTGCATTAATTATCACATGCACACATGTTCTTAGTAACAAAAAATGGTGTTGACATCTCACCTCAATTTATGGAAATTTCAATATATTTCCATGCATGTAGTAATACAGGCACAAGTGGGACCATCTATAAGAGCACCAAAGTGTAATATTTATACGAGCATTGTTGTTCCATAAAAAAAAACATGCATTGGGGGATATAGTAACAATAAAGCATTGGTGTTTCATATAACATAAAATATGGTATCAATGCATAATATTTTTAAGAGCACAGGTGCTTTGTGATTGTGTGTGTGCACTAGTGCATGTTACTTATAAACACACCAACGCATGTTTCGTAAGAACACACTAGTGCATGTTAATAAAAATGAACTAGTGTGTTTGTTACTAATAAAAGAATTGATAAATAAACCTCCACCCTCCCTATTTTTTTTGGTTATATGGATCATTCGTTAAAACCTCTGCTTAAAATAATTGAGGTTGTAGCAGAGGTTTTTTTGAAACTTTGTCCAAATCTTGTAACACTAAAAACCTCTACTACAATGTGTTCTCCTTGTAGTGAACTTAGAGAACACTTTCACACATTTATGTTGATTAAATAAATCATCAATCATTGACAAGGAACAATGGTTCTTAATATTGACCATACATCATATGTGCATGCTATGCATAGCTTGCATAGTTGAAATCTATTGTACGTCAACAAGAGTTTTCTCTCATTGAATGATTCTAACCACACCTTAATCATCCAAACACTCCACTCCATTCTAAAAATATTCCACTTTATCTCTATGGATTTCTAAACAATCCTTACCAGTAATCCCATCATCGAAAATTTGTAAAAAAACAATTAGTCAAAATATTTATTGTTAAATTAAATTAATAAAGAACCAAGGACAAGTGTTTCTCATCACTGAGTCACCTAGGGGTGAGAAAGTGTCCAATATGGTTCCTAATACATTAATTTCATGAGATATAAAATTAAATGAGACTTTATGAAAGTGAAATGAAATGGGTGAGTGAAAAGTCATCTCATCTTAGCCATCCATCTAATCTATTCTCCATCGTTAGATTAGATGTCTCTTCACCTTCCCTCGTGATGTCTAATTAGGGAAAGAACACTTCATTAACTTGGTATTCTTCTTCATGCGATTTGGAGAGATAAAACAAAGAGAGAGTTGAGCTTAGAAAGAGAACAACAAGTTACAAGAAGTGTATCTATGAGTTGCAGCTGAGTAACAACGAGTTGCAGCAGTGTTACTAATCCAGGTGGATATTGGTGGCCACCCACCTATTCCAACTAGCTCCTTTTGAAAAAGATTGGTTCAACGTGTTTCTTTGTAATGATGATATTTCTTTGTAATTGTGGGTTCTACACTTTTGGGGATATCCTGAAGCCCTACACAATATCCAGGTGGATATTGGTGGTTGCCCACCTATTCCAACTGGTTTATTTTGGAAGTTTTCATGTTAGTACATCTTTCTGCACTTCCAGGTGTTATCACCATTAACATTTTCGTGTGAAATCAAGATTCCAAGACTTAGCGAGGTGATAAACTAGTGTGGAGGATTGAAAAACTGGAGGACGGGGATAAATATAGAAAGAAAAGGCTAATATAGCGGGGTTTTAAGGTGATGGGACCCGGTACGTTGCATATCACAAAATCCCTAGATTGACGATCGAGGATCATACCAGGGGAAGGAGTTGTGTGGAGGATAATTCCTGAAAGTGGGCTGAAAACTAAACCATGGTTTTTTATCGAAACCACGTGGCACCACTTGGAGCATTTCGGGGCGAGAAGCGGGTTGCTTCAAACCACTTCATCGTGCCCCCGAAATCGGAAAAGTATATAAACAACATTTGTTGGTTATTTTATTATTTTTTAAAATACTAGAACGTTTGAAAGTTTGTGCAACCACCTTCGTTAAACTGTAGCTCAACAGTACGCCAATTTCATGCCATTCCCACTCATTTCCAGGTATTTTTCATCGTCTCCATGGACCCTGTCATAAATTCAGTAACAGAGCAAGACCCTGTGTCAAACAAATAATCCCTGATTGACCGAGATTCGGATGTTTTCGACACCGAAATCACCATTTCACCCATCTCTGTGTCTAGAAGCAATTTATCTGATAATATAGGAAAGAATATGCCCTTCCTTGAAGCAGTCCATGCCACTATAATCCCTTATGTTGTTGAATTCACTTTCCCTTTTCCCCAATTCATAGGTTGGTGCGCAGAGCAGTATTCTCAGGAAGAAAAGGTCGTCGTAAATAAATAGTGGTACAAGGTCATGTGTAAAGTTGAAAGTATGTCAATTCAAGATTCCCTCAATATACTAGAGTCTTTTTCCATAGCGTCTGAACCTTTCAATGAATAAAATATAATTAGGTTATATAGAGACTGTCCATCAAAAGTTAGAAATATGTTCTTGTAGACAATTGTCAAACCAAAGCATTTTTCAGAGAGTCTGTCTTTGCCCATGAATGTGAGTATAATGGTTATTGAAGTCTAGTGGGTTTGTTCCCTTTTGAGTCAGATTTTAGGTTTGGATAATGAAAAGTATGTAGTCTAATTCATGCTCGGTTTCCTGTTGACATTTTTTATGTCAGAGTCTGGTATGTCAGTTCATATCATCTTTGATCAATTCATAGTTGATAATATTCATAAGAAGCTGGTAAATTTCAGCTCTCTAAGGCATTTTAGATACTACACCTATCTGCTGAAGATTTTCATAGAGACCAATAAGAGAGAATTTCCTGAAGCAACATTCATATTAGTTGAATGAAAAAGGATTACATTGCTCATTTTCATCAACAAATTCATGTCCAGGGTTTACAGTTTAATATTCAACACCAACTTACCTAGAGTTTTGGATGACATGAGGAGATATATATAGCCAAATACAGAAAATAGAGTGGGGGACTAGGTATTATTCATGCATTCAATAGTGATCTGGGTTTATGGTTGTCATGAATCCCTCTACCTATTGCCTATTTTTCTGACCCCTAAAGTCTTTTCCCTTGAATTCATCAGGAAAATAATTATATCCGAGACAGAGCATTTCTTGAAATTGCACAAAGCTTCCAACCTCAAATTCCCTTTTATTATTGGCCCTTTCATTATCAAAATCATATATTGTTTATCTCATATTCAAGCAAAGCTCAAAGAGTTTGGTTTTTCACAGCTATAGGGGAGAAGGTATGACCCACACCAGATCATATCCAAGAGAAGGTTGATGAACGAACAAACCCCTTATGAGAATGAACATGTTAAAGGTTTTGATATACTGGAAAACCTTGAAGTCTGTGTTGATGTGGAAACAATATTGCAACCACCTCAAATGAAACAAGTGGAGGCAGCCTTGAAATAGAGTCAAACACAATAATCTCCTCAGAAACTTATATTCAAATTCCCCAAGACAAGTTTTTATAGCAAGAGAATCATTTCAGAGGCCATGGGCACCAGTGATCAGCAGACTTCTCCTAAGAAGATGAAGATTACATAGTCTCCACAGATTGTAAATTTAGAGAAGGAAGAGCCCATAGAACAAGTGAATCTTGATATGGTGGAGAGTGGCACTAGCACTATTGAAGTGGAAAAGGAAAGAAAACTCCAAAGTGGAGGCAGCTCCAAAACTTTTAGTAGCATAAAATACATTTTTCACAAGAAATCTAAAGAAATGTATCAATCTAAAGAAGATTTGGAAAAATAGTATGTTGAGAAAGGGAATATTGATCTATGTGAGATGAGAGATTTAATCCCTGAGGTAGAAAATATTTCCCAGCATAAATCTTCTTTGTTCACAATGAGAGATATAGAGAAGAGGACATTCAACATAGCAAATACAGATGAAGACAAAGTGCCTGAGATCAAGATAAGGTATGACAACATCAATGCTCCAAACAAGGTCAAATTTCATAGACATACCAATGACATGTTATATTCAGATTACTTAAGTTTAAGCTTGAATAACTCAAAAATATCATCCCACATGATGAAATTGGAAGAACAATTAAGGCAAGAAAAGGAATCTAGCAGAGCTTGGCAGACTCAGGTCAAAATATTGGAATCTAAAGGTCCCCAAGGGATGAAAACCTCATTATCTAAAAAAGACAAATTAATTCAAATCTTGAAGAAGAAACTAAAAATGTTTGTCACAGAGCACCCACAAATAGGAAAACTGGTTGCTCTAGAACAAGAAAAAGAAGCATTTCGTCAAGAGGCATTGAAATACAAAGCTAAAGTGTTCCAAATAGATCAAGAAAAAGTGCAATGGTCATAAGGGAAAACAAATTTGTTGAACATGGTTGTAGTTGTACCTTCTACTACAGAAGCCAGGTCAAACACTAAAGGGCTTGTCCAGGCTATGTCACAAGTTATCCTGAAGGAAGGAGAAATCAAATGGCTAAAAGGGAACATAGAGAAGTTGAAGCAAGAAATGCAAGAAAATGATGAAAAAGTGGCTCAATTTCAAAAGGAGAATCAAGCCTTACAGGAAAGGATAGACAAGATGAAAATAAGTTTGAGAGGAAAAGGACTATTGCAGGGAGCCAAGCACATCATCGAGAATTCCATAGCTGTTGAAGCTACCAAGTTCAGAGTGTATTTGAATTTCATCAATGATAAGGATAACATGGCCATCATAGCTAGAAGTAGGTGCACTGTTGTAAATGAGACTTTAGAAAAGAAACCATCAGAGTGGGCCCAAAATTCCATAAACCTACTAAAATACATCCTTACTGCAGAAATTTAGACCATTGGAGTCAAATATAGAACTACATCAATCATCTGGGCCAAGAGGGTTATTGCTAAACATAACCTACTAAGATTAGTCCAAACCAAGGCAATACATATGGAGCAGAGTGTGCAGGAATTCAAGGACATGTTTGAAGAGTTTTTTATTAAAGGCCTCCTACCATTTTGGGATGGAAAAGGAAAAATATATGACCAAGAATAATATAACGCTCTCCTCACCCAGTGCATAATGGATCACTCCAAGTTTGAAAAACTGGAAGAAAACCTGAAAGGAGAAACCATAGTTGAACATTTGATTATAGATTTTGAGATTCTGAATTAGTTCAAAGCAGTGAAAGTTGGACTACCAGTCATGACATATGATTCTTGCATTGACTTGGAAATCATGATCAAAGAAATGATGGATTATGATATCCCTTCTGACTTGTAAGGGAAGGAGATAGTACGGCTAGGCAAGACAAAATGCATTTTTCCAAGAGCCAGTAAATGATGTCCAGGTGTCACTGAAAATAGCAGATCAGGCAGAAGACCAGAACAGGACAAGTGTCAAAGACATGAGTTGAAGCACCATAGGAATTAAAGATGGATCATGAAATGTTTTTCTTGTTAATCATTGTAATCGGTTCCAATACGGAAACTGTCATTTGTAATTTTATTGTAATCAGTTTCAAAATCTGAAATGTGTCATTTCAAGCATTGTAATCGGTTTCAAATTGAAAGGAACTCAAACTTGTATAAATATTAGGAGTTCCAAATGTATTAAGGGTTAGCAGGAGTGCAAGAGAACGATTTAGTTGTTTGAACTTGAATGTAATTTTCTGAAGCTGAATATAATACATATGCAGAAGTCTTTGAAATCTCAATGAAAAGATTCTAATGGTGGTGATATGAGTTTTGTCTTCTCTCTTTGTATGTATTTCCTGTGTTTCTGATTCCATTAGCAGTGTCTTCTATTTAAATTGGATAGTTTAAAGGCCCATAATTCATCCTATGATTCTCTTGTCTTAAGTAATTTGAACTATGTTAAGTTTCTTCATAATTAATTCAGAATTCATTTCACTAATGCTCTGATGCAGTTACTTGTTTTACCCTTTCTTCTTACACTCTGCAAATTACAATTTATGACTCAGATTCATCGCCCTATTTAGCCTTTATTGTCTAGAGAGTTCTACTGACCAGTCAGTGTTCCTATCCATTTTCATAAATATGACTCCATAGCCCTGAGTTTCCTCCCCCTTCCTTGCCATCAAATTTATAACCCCCCCACAAAAAAAAAAAAAAAACTAAACCTAGCCATTGATTGCCAAAGAAACACCAAGTGACACGAGAGATCCCTCTCTGAGCTGAGCAAGCTAGAACCCAGCTCTAAAGTTGGTTTGTACGTTACCTATATCAATTGTTTTATTAGCCAAACAAATTTACAGAGTGTTAACATTCTAGCCCCGTTGTCGAGGATCGAAAGTGAAATATTCTCTCGAAAAAGAAAAACTTAAAGCTTCAGATTTAATTCATGAGGGTGACAGTGGATCAAACACCTTATTGGTTGAGACTAAATTTACCCTGGAAACTCCATTATAAATAGACCAGTAGCATCAAGTATCTTGAGCTAGAAATCCTGGCTCCCAAGAGAATTCATACCAGGAGAAATCCAGACCCAGAAGCAGTAATCCATGTGTCTGATCCTGAGAAAATTGTACACAAAAGAAAAGAAAACCCACTAAGCCCAATGGTGTATCTGGACAGATAACTATCCTTGCCCAAATATGGAATGATAAGCATTGAAGATATTAATTTTGATTCAAAATTTGAGCAAACTCTATTCAGAACTAAATCTGAGTCTTGTCTGAACGAAATCATATTTGATGAGAAGAGGTTCCAAGATTTAATTTTAGTTGCCTCTACTAAACCTATTGTGATTCCTAACCAACAACCACTTCAAATCCTTACTGGAGTCATGGCAGCTAGGTTTTCCCCTCTTGTTTTACCTTCTCAATTACATGATTTTCACCAAGAATATAATCAGAGGATTAAGTTGTATGATGTTGAAGGCAATGCGTCAACCCAAAAACACCTAGACTGGTTCAATGATTTTATATACCTAGACGAAGTAGATTTTGAAGATGAAAAAATGAGGTTGTTTTCTCAAAGTCTTGCAAGAGAAGTCAGAAAGTGGTTCAGAGCTCTCCCAGTAGCAAGTATCCAAAATTTTGAAGCCTTTGAAACCAACTTTCTTGCAAAGTGGGGTGATAAGAAAAACCCCCTTCAGTTACTAACCCAGTATAAAAATATGAGAAGGTCAGCTGATGAAATAGTCCAAGAGTTTTCAACAAGATTTATCAAATTTTATAACTCAATTCCTGCTAAGGTAAAACCTCCCCCCAGGGTTTCTCAACTTAGATATGTTGATTCCTTTGAATGTGATTTTTCTTTGTTGTTAAGGGAAAGATGATCCAATTCACTAGATGATATGATGAGTGATGAAATAGAAGTTGAATTGAATTGGATGGCTTCAGGAAAAATCAAATATAATTTTGACAAGGACATAAACAAGGTTCAAGATAAGGCACAACCTTCAACCTCCTTGTCATCAAAAGAGAGGTTTGAAATGATGATGAAAACCATGGAGAAACTCATGGAGAGGATGTATTTAGATAACAATCCCAACACAAGTGAGCAGGTTGATGTTCCACTCAGAAACCAAAGGAGGCTAGTAGTTCCACAAATCAGACAAAGAGATCAAAGGAACCAGGGTGATCAACAGATAAGACCTCCCTTTCAAAATAATTATGTAAATGAGAATTTTGATGGAACTTTTGAAGACAACATGCATTGTTGTGATGCTAATGAAACATAGGTGTTTTTTACTAAAGAAGAACATGACCAATTCATGGATGAAAATGAAATGTTCATGTAAGAGGATGAGGAAAGGTTGTCAATAGAAAGGGAAGATTACCAGACAGGGCTACAGAATGCCATCATGCAATTCCAGAAACAATATAATCTACGAAACCAAAAGGTGTCTGCAAATCCTCCAAAAGGAAATCCTCCAAAAGGAAATCCTCCAAAGGGAAATCCTCCAAAGATAAATGCTACCAAAGAAGCTCAAAATAATATACCTTCTTCAAGCCAGCATAAAAAGGACTATGTTGCAAAAGATGTTGTGGAGAAAGGAAAGAAGAAGTAAGAACCTCAAAAGAAAGTACCTGAAACAAGAAAGGAAACAATCAACAAAGAGGTAGTAAAAACCTCATCTTGTTTTAATTTTGAAAGTGAGATGGCCAAAATTAAAATTTGTGTACCATTCAATGAGTTGATAAAGAATAGTGAATATAGAAATCATATCATCAAGATGCTCAAGATGGAAGAAACTCATGATACTTTGAACATACAAGATGATCATCCTGCCATCTTGTTTGGCCCACAAGTAGAGGAGAGTAATGATGYTGATCAGGTCCCCCCTTTCTATGTTAGTTTGAAAATTCATGATATGACCCTTCATAATGCTATGTTGGACTCAGGAGCATCCCACAATTTKATGCCCAAAGTGGCCATGGACCAATTGGGCCTGGACATTACAAGGCCTTACAAAGATCTTTTCTCTTTTGATTCAAGGAAGGTGAAGTGCCTGGGCCTAATCAAATATCTAGTGGTATCTTTGTCTCAAATTCCAGMAAAAAATATGGTCATGGATGTAGTGGTTGTTGATATCCCTCCTAAGTTTGGCATGTTCATATCTAGGTCATGGGATGAAAAGTTGAAAGGGACTTTTCAAATGGATATGTCATATGCCACTATCCMTGTTTTTGGCCAATATAGGAGGTTGTACAGGGAATTATTTCTCAAATACATGGTCRGTAACAAATCCCAGCCAAACAACCACCCCATTTATTCCRGGGAAACTGAGATTGGATCCTCTATTTTCTTCAATGATTTTAKTTTTGAAGAGGAAGGGMTAGAGATTGATATGGTTGTCAAAKACCTATCTAATCAACAAAATGAGGAAAGTACARGGAAGCAAATTAATGCAAAAAATAGGATGTGGAATATGAGCTTCGATGGAGCTGTCAACATAAAAGGAGAAGGGGTTGGTGTGTGGATCAACTTCCCCAAATGAAATACAAAATTGTGTTATTATAAACTTGCTTTTGATTGCACAAACAACATGGTTGAATATGAGCCATTAGTGTTGGGATTGAAGACTTTGAAAGAAATGGGTGCTAAGAGAATATTTGTACATGGAGATTCTAAGTTTATTATCAATCAAATAGAGGGTATATACCAAGCAAAGCATCCTAGGCCGAGGGCCTATAGAAATATAGTGTTTGATCTTCTTGAGAAATTTCCAGAGTATAATATTTCAGTGATTCCAAGGGGGCAGAATCAGATTGTTGATTCCCTGACTACTTTAGCCTCAATCTTCAAAATTCCAATTTTCCCTAACAAAAAATATGACATTGAGGTTAAGCACATTCCAACAGTACCTAAGAATATTAAGTACTGACAAGTTTTCGAGGATGATAAACAAATAGAAATTTTCCTCAAGATGGAGGATGAATTTGAAAATGTGAATATTGATGAAGAATATTATGGTGAAGAAGAAGATGCAGCGGTGTTCACAAATGATGGTTATTTCAAAAATCAAATTGTTGGTCGAGATATAGTGCAGCTAAAAGGTAACATCATTTCCAAGGGCCTAGTCCCATTAGAAAAACTCTTTGATAATAATGATGTGGCCAGGGTCCCAAAATTATTGTAAATGATGGAGATGTTCAAGATTGCAACATTGGAACTCAGGAAGATCCCAAGATCATCAAGTTGTCCAAGACACTTGGCCCAGAGGTCAAGCAAAGGTATGTCAATTTAATGAAAGAATTTCCTGATGTTTTTTCCTGGAGTTATGAAGATCTGAAGGTTTATGATACCAAGGTGATTCAACATGTGATTCCAATCAAACAATATCATAAACCTTTCAAACAAAAAGTAAGAAGAATCAATAATTTGTTTCTTCCCTTGATTGAGAAAGAGATAAAGAAGTTGTTTGAAGCCAAGATCAATCTCTAAGGTTTTCTAAGTGGGTGGAAAATCTGGTACCTATCAAAAAGAAGAGTGGAGAGATTATATTATGTGTAGACTTCAGAAATCTGAACAGGGTGTCTCTCAAGGACAATTACCCACTGCCTAAGATGGATTACATTCTACAAAAAGTGGTGGGTTCTCAAAAAATGTCAATGCTCGATGGTTTCTCTGGGTACAATCAAATCATGGTACACCTTTATGATCAGGAAAAGACAACCTTTACAACACCATGGGGCACCTTCATGTATGCCAAGATGCCTTTTAGGCTCATGAATGCAGGGGAAACATTTCAAAGGGCTATGGACATAGCCTTTGCTAATGAGAAAGATAAATTTCTTGTTATCTACTTAGATGATATCACTGTATATTTAGCTTCTGATGAAGAACATATCAAACATCTAAGGAGGTATTTTCAAAAATGTAGGAAGTTTGGCATCTCATTGAACCCAAAGAAGTCTAATTTTGGCATGGAATAGGGGAAGCTTTTTGGTCACATTATTTCAAAGGAGGGAATAAAGATAGATCCCAGCAGAGTTGAGGGAATCTTAAAAATTGGCACACCGAGAAGCAAGAAAGAAATGCAATCCTTCCTAGGGAAAGTAAACTTTCTGAGAAGATTCATCCCTAACCTGGCTGAAATTATAAAGCATATCACTAACATGCTAAAAAAAGGAAGTGAGATAAAATGGACCCCTAAATCCAGAAAATCCTTCGAAGACATTAAAGTAGCATTGAGCAAAGCCCTAGTGATGGCTAGTACTAACTTTGAAAAAGACATTATATTGTTTTATTTTGCCTCAGAGCACACCATTGTTGGTGTCTTATTACAAAGGGATGAACAAAATTTTGAAAATCCTATAGCATACTATAGCAGGACATTGAGGGATTCACCATTAAAGTATGATATCATGGAAAAGTAGGCATATTCACTAGTCAAGGCCCTAAATTAGTTTAGAGTTTATATCTTGAATTCTCATACCATTGCCTATGTACCCAACAGTTATGTGAAGGACATCTTAACTCGGCCTGATCCTGAGGGAAGAAGGGGAAAGTGGATAGTTGTATTGTTGGAATATGACCTTGAGATAAAACCTGCAAAGTTGATCAAAGGGAAAGGAATTACCAAGTTGATGGCATAGACAAATTGTGAACTCTTGGGAATTAACTTCATTGCTGATTTGTCTACTGATTCAAGAGAAGAAAAGGTTCCTCAGGTATCTCAAAAATTCCTTGAATCTGCATGGTATGCTGACATCATTTATGTGTTGAAAAATTTGCAGTCTCCTCCTGAAATGAGAAAAACTAAGGCCAGGTTTTTGAAGCTAAAAGCAACAAATTTTTGTATTGTATACGAATCTTTGTATTGGAAGGATTTGGGAGGGATCTTGCTGAGTTGTTTGATGGAAGGAGAAGTAGAAAAGACCATCAGAGAATTCCATAAAGGTGACTGAGGGAACCATTATTGGAAAACTATTGTACATAATATATTGAGAGCTGGATTATATTGGCCTAGCATTTTTTCTGATGTCTACAAAGAAGTTTCAAGCTATCATGAATGTCAATTTTTTTATGGAAAGAGAAAATTGCAGCCTTTTCCCTTGAAGCCCATCTCTGTTGAAGCACCTTTTAGACAATGGGGCCTTGATTTCATAGGAGAAATTAATCCACAGTCCTTATCTCAACACAAATGGATACTGGCAGCCACATATTACTTCAACAAGTGGATTGAAGTAGTTTCCACCAGGCAAGCCACATATGGTGTTATCATTCAGTTTTTGGAGAACAGTATTTTATCCAGGTTTGGTTTCCCAATCAAAATCATTACAGACAATGCAGCAGCATTTAAGTCCAAGAAGATGGAGAAATTTTGTAGTGATTACAATACAACTCTTGGCCATTCAACATCTTATTACCCTCAAGGTAATGGGTTGGTTGAGTCATCCAATAAAAGCTTGACCAAAATTATCAAAAAAATGTTGCAAGATAACAAAAAGGCTTGGCATAAAAAGCTCATCCATTCACTATGGGCTGACAGGATCACTACTAAAAGGTATATTGCCACTTCGCCCTTCCAGATTGTGTATGGCACAGAGGCAATTTTTCCTACTGCATTGGGATTTCCAGTGATGAGATTCCTACAGGATCAAGATGTTGAAACAGATGCCACCCGAAGGAGAACAAATGAATTGATCAATGTCCATCAAACAAGAGAGAAATCCTTCAACAACTATCAGATGCACCAATACAAAATTAAAAAGGATTTTGAAAAGCATACAAAGGAAGATGATTTCAAAGTGGGGGATTTGGTGTTGAGATGGGATGCCAAAAATGAAGACAGGGGAAAGCATGGGAAATTTGACCATCTATGGTTGGGACCTTTCAAATATGTGGCATACCATAGAAATTATGCCTATCTGCTATGGGAAATTAATGTATATCTCGTTGGAGGAGGACCTATGAATGGCAGGTTTCTCAAACATTATATCGTTTAAAGGTACTATCACCCTTTCCATTCATTGTTTATAACCTTTTTTGTTTTTCAATTGAAGCCTGAAGCGAAGGCCCTGAGTTATGCTAAATATTATTTGAGTTTTGTGAATAAGATGTTGATAAATTCAGTTGCAGGAGTAAAAGAATGCCCAATAAGTAGACACTTGGTCTGTTGTTATTTGCTACCTTGTTGGGAGGATAGCATCCCCAGTTGGAGCCCATGTCATAACCATTAAAAACTTTCATGCAAAATAAAGATTCCAAGACTTAGAGAGGTGCTAAAATAGTGTTGATGGTTGAAAAAATGGAGGACAGGGATAAATATAGAAAGAAAAGGCTAATATAGAGGGGCACAAAGGTGATGGGACTTGGTACATCACAGATCATGAAATCCCCAGATCGACGATCGAGGATCATTTCAGGGGAAGGAGTTGCACAAAGGATAATTCACAAAAGAGGGCCAACAACTAAACCATGGTTTTTGGTTGGGACCATGTAGCGCCAATGGGTGCATTTTGGGGAAAGAAGCGGGTTTATCCAAACCACTTCCCCGTGCCCCCAAAATCGGAAAAGTATATAAAAGGCATTCGTTGGTTATTTTATTATTTTTTTAAATACTGGAATCTTTGAAAGTTGGCGCGACCACCTTCATTCAACTGCAGCTCAACAGTAAGATAAGTTCATGCCATTTCCTCTCATTTATAGGTATTTTTCATCGTCACCATGGACCCTATCATAACTTTAGTAACAAATCAAGACCCTGTGTCAAATGACGAAGCCCTAATTGACCGAGATTCATATGTTTTTGACACCAAAATCACCATTTCACCCATCTTTGTGTCTAGAAGCAATTTGTTTGGTAATATAGGAAAACATATACCCTTCCTTGAAGAAATCCAGGCCACTATAGTCCCTCATGTTGTTGAAGTCACTTTCCATTTTCCCAAATTCATAGGTTGGTGTGCAGAGTAGTATTCTCAGGAAGAAAAGGTTGTCATAAATAAACAAGGGTCCAAGGTCATGTGTAGAGTCGAAAGTATCTCAATTTGATATTCCCTCAGTATACCAGAGTCTTTCTCCACAGCATCTGAAACTTTCAATGAAGAAAAGCTAATTAGGTTATATAAAGAGTGTCCATCAGAAGTCAGAAATATGTTATTGCAGAAAATTGTCAAACTAGAGCATTTTTCAGAGAGTTTGTCTTTGCCCATGAATGTGATTATAATGGTTATTGAAGTCCAGTGGGTATATTCCCTTTTGAGTCAGATTTTAGGTCTAGATAATGGCAAGTATGTAGTTGAATTCATGCTCGGTTTCCTGTTGACCTTTTTTATGTCAGAGTTTGGTTTGTCAGTTCATATCAGCTTTGATCAATTCATAGCTGATAATATTCATAAGAAGCTGGTAAATTTCATCTCTGTAAGGCATTTCAGATACTACACCTATTTGCTCAAGATTTTCATAGAGACCAATTACAAGAGAGAATTTCCTGAAGCATCATTCATATCAACTGAATGCAAAAGGATTACATTTCTCATTTTCATCAACAAAGTCATGTACAGGGTTTATAGTTTAAAATTCAACACCAGCTTACCTAGAGTTCTAGATGACATGAGGAGCCATCTATAGCCAAATCCAAAAAACAGAGTGGGGGACTTGGTATTATTCATGCACTCAACAATGATCTGGGTTTATGGTTGTCATGAATCCCCCTACCTATTTCATGTTTTTATGACCCCCAAAGTCTCTACCCTTGAATTCATCAGGAAGAGAATTATATCTGAGACAAATCATTTCTTGAATTTCACAAAGCTTCCAACCTCAAATTTCCTTTTATAGTTGGCCCTTTCATTATCAAAGCCAGATAATGTTTATCTCATATTCAAGCAAAGCTCAAAGAGTTTGGTTTTTTGAATCTACAGGGAGAAGGTATGACCCACACCAGATCATATCCAAGAGAAGGTTGATGAACAAACAAGCCCCTTATGAGCATGAACATGGTGAGGGTTTTGATAAACTGACAAACCTTGAATTTTGTGTTGATATGGAAACAGTCTTGCAATCATCTCAAATGAGACAAGTGGAGGAAACCTTGAAATAGATTCAAACACAACAAGCTCCTCATAAACTGATATTCAAAGTCCCCAAAGAAAGTGTTTACAGCAAGAAAATCATTTCAGAGGCCATGGACACCAGTGATCAACAGACTACTCCTAAGAAGATGAAGATTACACAATCTCCACAGATTGTAAATTTGGAGGAGGAAGAGCCCAAAGAACAAGTGAATCTTGATATGGTGGAGAGTGGCACTAGCACTGTTGATGTTGAAAAGGAAATAAAACTCCAAAGTGATAGAAGCTCCAGAACTTTTAGCAGCAGGAAATACATTTTTGACAAGACATCTGAAGCAATATATCATTCTAAAGAATATTTGGAAAAACAATATGCTGAGAAAGGGAATATGAGGACATTCAACATAGAAGTTTCATATGAAGAAAAAGTGTCTGAGATCAAGATAAGGTATGACAACATCAGTGCTCTAGACAAGGTCAAATTTCATAGACATACCAGTGACATGTTATATTCAGATTACTTAAGTTTAATCTTGAAGAACTCAACACTTTCATCCCATATGATGAAACTGGAAGAACAGTTAAGGTAGGAAAAGGCATCTAGAAGAGCTTGGCAGACTCAGGTCAAAATATTGGAATCTAAAGGTCCCCAAGGGGTGAAAACCTCATTATCTTAAAAAGACAAATTAATTCATAGCTTGAAGAAGAAACTAAAAATGTATGACACAGAGCACCCACAAACAGGAGAATTGGTTGCTCTCAAACATGAAAAAGAAGCATGTTGTTAAGAGGCATTGAAATACAAAGATAAAGTGTTGCAGCTAGAGAAAAAAAAAGTGCAATGGTCACAAGAGAAAACAAAGTTGTTGAACAGAGTTGTATTTTTACCTTCTACTACAAAAGTTGGGTCAAACATTGAAGGGCTTGTCCAGGCTATGTCACAAGTTAGCCTAAAGGAAGGAGAAATCAAAGGGCTAAAAGGGAACATAGAGAATTTGAAACAAGAAATGCAAGAAAAGGATGAAAAAGTGGCTCAATTTCAAAATGAGAATCAAGCCTTACAGGAAAGGATAGACAAGCTAAAAATAAGATTGAGAGGCAAAGGACTATTACAAGAAGCCAAACAAATCATCTCGGATTCCATAGTTGCTAAAGCTGCCAAGTTCAAAGTGTATTTGAATTCCATCAATGATAAGGATAGCATGGTCATCACGGTCAGAAGTAGGTGCACTGTTGTAAATGAGACTTTAGCAAAGAAACCATCAGAGTGGGACCAAAATGCCATAAACCGGCAAAGAAACCATCAGAGTGGGCCCAAAATGCCATAAATAAGGAGGAGGTGAAGCTCACATTTCAGAAGCACGGAAGAGAAATGTTGAGGCAGAAGGCACAGAATATGGGAGATCTTTGATGAGGAAGAAGGTTCTCTTGAAGCCAGAGCCAGAAGTGGAAAAGTCAATGTAGAGGAACAATTTGTTCAAAACTGCTTGCAAGAATAAAGATAGGGTATGCAAAGTGATAATTGATAGTGGGAGCACTAATAGCTTGGTATCGACATAGATGGTGGAGAAATTGGACCTGGAGACAACTACACATCCGAGTTCATATAGATTCCCATGGTTGCAAAAAGGACACCAGGTAATGGTAACTAAATAATGCATGGTTGAATTTAAGATAGGAGGATATAGAGATGATATTTTGTGTGATGTAATTCCCATTGATGTATGTCATGTCTTGTTGGGGAGACCATGGCAGTTTGATATAAATGTCATTCGTGATGGAAGAAAAAATACTTATACCTTGGAGAATAATGGTATGACACACATGCTACTACCAATAGAGGATAAGAAGGTGAAGGAAGAATCCAACACAAGTATACTTCTCATGAGTGGGAAGGAACTCTTAAGCGAAGTCAATAAGCAATAGGAGATGCAATTTTTTGTGGTGAGGAAGCCTAGAGTTGTCCTTACAAGTACTTCTATGGATGATCTGTTGGAAGAAATTCAGGAGCTGTTAGAAATTTTTGTTGACATAGTAGTGGATGAGTTACCTTGCTCATTACCACCCATAAAGAGTATCAGCCATCACATTGATCTAATACTAGGAGCTAGTTTTCCGAAGAAAGAAACATACATATTGACACCTCAAGAAAATGAGGAGGTAAAGAGAAAAGTCCAGGACTTGATGGAAAAGGGTTTAGTTAGAGAAAACTTGACTCCATGTGTAGTACCAATTGCGTTGAGTCCGAAAAAGGATGGAGGATGGAGAATGTGTACAGAATCAAGAGCCATAAACAAAATCACCATCAGATACATATTTTCTTTTCCCAGGATGGATGACTTAATGGATTTTTTGAGCGGAGCAAATTATTTTTCAAAAATAGACCTGAAAAGTGGATATCACCAGATAAGGATGAGAGAAGGTGATGACTGGAAAATATCCTTCAAAACAAATGAAGGGTTGTATGAGTGGCTTGTTATGACATTTGGCTTGATGAACGCCCTAAGTACTTTTATGAGGTTGATGAATCATATATTAAAATATTTCATTGGTAAGTTTATGATTGTATATCTGGATGATATATTAGTCTTCAGTAAAACTGAAGAAGAGCATTTGAGGCACTTAACATTAGTAATGAGAAGGTTGCAGCGGGAGAAGTTGATGATAAATATGAAGAAAACCTCTTTTATGAAGACATAAATCATTTACTTGGGTTTTGTAATCTCTTCAAATGAATTGAAGATGGATCCAGAGAAAGTGAGACCAATTAGACAATGGCCATCACCGAGAAGCGTATTTGAGGTGAGAAGATTTCATGGATTAGCAAGTTTCTATTGAAAGTTCATTATAAATTTCAGTGGTATATATGCACCCATATTAGATAATGTGAAGAAGAGGAAAAAGTCTTTTAAGTAGATAGAAGAAGTTGAGAAAAGTTTCATGATATTAAAGGAGAATATTGTTGAGATTTGGGTACCTTGGAAAGTGGTCCCCATGTGCTTATGAGTCTCTAAGCAAAAAGGGGGAAGACTATTACCCTCATACTTTACTTTATGATTCTAATTTCACTTTGANTTAGGAGTTTTAAGTCAAAAGTGAAATATGTCACTTAAGTCATAAAGTGACAATTAATTCACAATGTGGGTGAATTAATAGACATAAAGCAACTAAGGAAAGTGGGTTTCCTTAGTAAGATTTTTGGAGTTGATCTCACCCATTGATTAGACTTGGCTAGATCTAATCTAGGCCATTGATCTTTTAGGGTTTGCATGAGGAGGATAAAGAGAGGTTAAAGGAATTTTGGAGACTCATTCTTCACTTGAGAGTTTTGGAGAAGAGGAGAAGGGCACATATCTTGAGGAGGAGAGGGGCGCACTTCATGAGGGTTTGAGAAAAACCCTTGAGATATTGAGGAGGAGCTTGTGTTAGCTTGGAGCTTGCATGGAGAGGTTATCCATGGAGGTTTAGCCTTCATTCTTCAGAGGGAGAACTTTGCTTGGAGGAGGAGCGCATTCTGAGGAGGAGGGGCGCATTTATCATCCTATTTTTCTCATGAAGAGAGGAGGACTTGTCAGATCAGGTTGAGGTTTGATGCATTGGGAGAGGAGAGCTTGGGTGATAGTTTCTGTGGAGAGAGAATTTCAGTCTCAGGTTCAGTTTATTTATTGTGATCATTTCTGCTTGGAGGAGGGTGCATGAGTTGAGAGGACTGACAGCTACCTCGTAGCAGATCTTCTTGGAGGATTCGAGCTCTGACAGTTTCTATGGAGAGGCAGCACAGGAGAGGACATTCTTGTGGAGGGATTTCTTCATTGGGCTACAGATGAGCTTGGGTGCCTCAGTTCAGTACAGAGGGAAACAAAGGGAGAGGGCGCACCACAGTTTGGGCACTTCTTTCTCTGGATCTT
>ML838520.1:15311-44519 GCA_009831015.1 Picea engelmannii | reverse complement strand
AGAAATGTGTATATATGAATATTCATTATTACGTAACTAAACCACAGTTGTTTAAAATAAAATTGTTGAACCGGATAATTGTAATTAAAGAATTTCTCAAACAATTGATTGGTTGTTGTCTTTTATAAAAGACTAGTCTTGCTCACTGGATTGGATGCATACATAAATTACTAAAGGATGATAGTTTTGATTATTAGTACATGCATGAAACTTGTATGTACTAGCTACACATGCATTTCTTGTACATATACACTAGTATGTATGCGTTTTCTTGACTTACATACTGATAATGTCGATTACTTGTTATGAATGTCCGAACCAGGCTTCAGACACCTTAACTTTGGGACGAAGTTTCCTGAAGGGTGGGTGTATGTAATAGCCCTAGTAGAATATATACTTGGGGATTATTAAGTAAAAGATTTATTATGTAATTACTTTTTTCCTAACATGTTAATAACTAAACAACAATTGTTCTAATGATACTAATTAAGTATTTATTAATTAATTAAAGTTTATAATTGTGATTAATTAATTAATAATTAATTAAATACCTATTATATTCAATAACTTGGGTATTAAATTTAAAAGGGATAATAAGTAATATTGTTTAAACTAAAAAAATAAAAAGTTACGTACACGGAAAGGTATAAGATATTAATTAAAAGGGGTTAGATATTAATTATGAGGGGATAAGGTAATAAATGGTTGGATAAGGAAGTAAATTCAAGAGGCGGTGAAGGAAGGATATGGAGGGGAAGGAGGTTTACAAAGGGTATCATTCTATGGGATTATCATTTTTCTTGGAGGTTTCTCTTGGATTGCAAAGAGGGGAGTTGAGTTCGGTAGTTGAATTATATCAGTAGAGGCACCGGTTCGTTAGAGGTTTTGGGCACGGGGGCCAGGATATCCATATGATATCTTCGAGCTAGGAAGTTGTCCTAGTTGGCAGGGTGGAACAAGGTTTGGGCAGTGTTTACACTGTTCAGCAGCGGTCAACAAGGAAAGTAAGGAGGGTTAGAATCAGACCCAGGTAATTTAAATTGTGTATTTGTTTTATTTTACTATAAAAATTTATTATTTATTGATAAATCTATATGTGAATGTGCTCAATTAAAGGAATTTTTGAATTTCACTATTTTGCTCAATATAAAGGAATTATTGAATTTTACTGTTATGTTGTAGAATTAATTGATGTTAATTAAATTGGCCAATAAAAGTTTATTAATCCAAAAGACAAAAATTACAGAGATATTTTACAAGAGAGTTTCTCACAATCAATCATCAGAAAATGAGCCTCCATGCTCTTTAAAAAGATATCATGGACCAATTGGGTGTTAATCCAAAGATCAATGGTCGTTAATATCAAGGAGAGTATGAACTGTCATATCACTCTATGTCGGGAACATATCATGATTGCCATATTTCCTAACTACAAATGCACACTAATGCGTACTAAGGAAAGACATTAAGAAACACACTTTTAGCTAATGACACATTAGACCAAGTAGATCTTAACTAACTCCTAAGTGTCTAAATATCCTAACACCCCCCCTTAAGAACAACTTCAGATAGGATTGAAGGATTTACAATAGTGACACAATAAAAGAAGTAAGGAGTCATTAGAACCTATTCTCCCTTAATGACAACTTCTTGAACTCCTAACATAGATCGAAGTTTGGAAAGCTTCAATTTTGTAAGAGACTTTGTGAAAGTGTCTACAAATTGATCTTCTGTAGGGAAAAAGAGCACTTCAATAACTTTATAATGAATGAGATTTATTATGAGGTGCATGTGTAGATTGATGTTATTTTTCCACTGATGTTGAACTCAGCCTTTTGTGAACTTGATGGCACTCTGATTGTCACACCAAATGCTAGTCGTATGTTGTTGATCAAATCCAAACTATGAAAGGATCTTTCGAAGACACAAGGCTTCTTGACTTGCATGTATCGCTGCTCAGTACTCTACATTTGCTGAAGAAAGTGAAATAGCATGTTGTTTCTTACATTCCCAAGTGACAAGTCCTGAACCAAGGCTAAAAACATAACCTACACTAGACTTATGTTCATCAGAGTCAACGACCCAATTTGAATTAGTGAAACCAACAAATAAAGGAGCCCCCCCTGAACTGTAATGTATCCTAAACTGAACTGTTCCACAGACATAGAGAGGTATCCTTTTATCTATTTTCCAATGGATTTTATGCATTGTTTGTATATAATGGGAAACAAGACCAACATCAAAGGAAATATTAGGACAAGTATGAGTCAAGTATAAGATACTACCAACTAACTGATGGTACAGGGTGGAATCAACTTTAGGATAAGTACAAGTGGAAGTAAGATTGACTCCATATTGGGAGGGAGAAGGGGATTCTATACAATCATCCATGTGAAAGTGACGAAGAAGGTAACAAGCATACTCAGACTGGGAAAGAAAAATTCCTTCATTGGTTTGCAAAACTTGGAGGCCAAGGAAATAATGAAAAAAGCCTAAGTCTGTCATTTCAAATTTCTTCTTAAGGCTGGTTTTCAAATGGTTTAAAAGTTTTGAGTCACTACCAGTAAGGATAAGGTCATCAACATAAAGGAAAAGGATTATGAGATGGCTTCCTACTTTCTTGGTATAGACATTAGGATTAGAATAACATCTAAAGAATCTGGTGTGAATAAGAATGTTTTACATTTTGGCATACCAAGCTCGGGGAACTTGCTAAAATACCATAAAGAGATTTTTTAAGGTGATAAACAAGGCTAGAGTCATTCTGGTCATAGTGAAGAGGTTGTTCCATGTAGATTTATTATTGCAAACATCCATGCAAAAAGGGAGATTTAACATCCATCTTATGGACCTCCCATTTATGTGAGGTAGAAAGGGAAAGTTTAAGGAGGATGGAATTCATTTTGGATATAGGGGCAAAGGTTTCTTTATAGTCAATTCCTTCAACTTGGGAAAATCCTTTTGCAACTAACTAAGCCTTATGTCTTTCAACATTTATTGTGTTCAACAATTAACTAAGAGGTACAAGATCCCATGTATCATTTTCCATTAAGGAATGATACTCTTCATTCATTGTTGTATCTCAATTTGCATGACCTAAAGCTTCTACAAATGGCTGTCGATCATGAGTCTTCGAAACTTGAGCAAAAAGAGAATAGGCTCGCTGGAACTGTGAACGTGTTCGACGTTGATCTGAAGGATCACCAAAAATACCACCAATTGGTTCTCGTGTTGAACAAACCCATGTACGAAGCGATGGAACTGGTGTGTGACATCCCCCCCAAATAAATATTTTTGTTTTTGTGTACTGAAAATTTATTTCCATTTTTGGCAAATTCGAATATGGAAATTTGTTGCCATTTATGGCAATTCTAAATTTCGAATATGATAATTTTATTTAATTACTGTGAATATTGGGTAGAGATTTATTTGGACTCCACTAACTATTTGACTATGACACTTGTATCACAACAAAATATTTATATTAACTACAGGACGACAAATGGAACAACCATGTTAAAAAAATCAGCTGACCATGACTCCATGAGTGAGGAACAAGTTGGAACTCCCTCTTGGCTGATTATTACAAGTTTAAAAATCAGATATTTGGCCACTGGCAGCCCCTGAAAATCAAGGATTAAGAAATCTGTAGAAAAAATACCTAAAGGGGGGAAAAAATACCTAGGCAAAATGGATAAATAGCATATGCGAGGAGGCATCATGCTACCAAGTATGTTGGGAATTTTTTTTGAGCTCTCTTGCTTTTATGAGCATTGCGGGTTGAGTGTGAGGCAAGAGGAGCCTGCTAAAATGGAATTTCCTTGATGGTATGAGCATTGTTGAGTAAGTGTGAGGCAAGAGGATAACTATTGGAATTGAAGGACATTTCTGAGGAGGATTTTCCAAGTTCACCCTCATGGATTCATGGTCAGGATAGAGGGTGAATCAAGCAAGTAGATTTGGCTGCCATGTTCTACGGTTGGGAGGAATGTGGTTGTTCCCTTTGTCTTCCCGCGGATTGGATTCAGATATGTTAATTTCCCCCTCTCTATTATGAATGGATATGTCTTTTGATGTTATGTATCTATTGAATCTGAACTGGAATAGGTTACATTCTTTGTTTGTATGACCCTTTTTGCATCTGATGTAAGGTATTTGATTAAATCGGACCTGTAACAATTTCTTCCCACTTTTCGTTCGAATGTTTTATCCGATGCTATGTATCTAACATTATTCTCTAACAATATTCAAACAATATATTAGATGTGTTTAGAATGACAAAGTTTGGGAGTTAAAGAATTTTGGAAACCCCTTTGATGTGTTCGAATCTTGAGAATCGACGCCTTTCAGAGGTTTTTGCTTCCTTGTTTCTTTCCAAAATGGGCTACCCTTTCCTTAGTCAAGGTCTAGGATAAATTTAGAGATTTTCCCTTACAAAAAACCTTTATCCTTTTGTATCCTTCTCTGCATGTAAAATTCTTAAGTCTTTATGCTTTCGGGATTCGAGAATTGTTGGTTGTTGTTTGAAACCACAAGAACCCGAATACTAAAATATCGAAGTGCTAATTCCACATCCTTTCACCTTCTCAGAATTTGGGAATTGTTGTGTCATGTTGTTTGAAATTTGAAACCCCGAAAACCTGAATCCTGAAATCCTGAAATGTTAGTTCCAGGTTCTTTTCTTTTCGCAATTTCAGGATTTGTTTGTGTTTGATGTTTGGTTTTTGAAGTCACGGGATTTCAAACCCTGAAATACTAAAGTGTTGGGCATATTCAATTTTTTGGAAGTCTATTCATGTTGATTTTCGACACCAGAACTCGCGAAGTTCTGAACTCTGAAACCTTTAAATGTGGGACCCACCTTTCCTCTTTCGCCTTCTCGGAGGTTTGTATTTGTTGATGTTTGTCTTTTGTACTTTTAAAATACTGAACCCTGAAACCCCAAAGAGCTCGACATCCTTTGGTAATTTTGGGAAATTTTGTGTGTTGATGTTCGACTCTTGTACTCGTGAAATCCAGAATCCCGAAACCCCTAAATGTTGGCCGATAGTCGTTCTGTATTTCAGATTTTGGCAAACAATAGTGTCGTTGCTTTTGTTTGGCACTTGTGAGCACTAAAACTCGATTGACCTCTATTTCCTTCACAAAGCTTTAAGAACTTAGAATAAAACTTATTGTTAAGGGAACAACTCTATTAATGTAATGAATAGACTCATAAAAGAACGTTGGAGAATCTTCATCCCGGATAGAGGTATGGGAGTAACAAACCATATGACAAGTTGATTGTATTGTAGACATAGGGTAATATCTTTATGTAAGGTTTTTGGTCATAAAAACCCCAAAGTTTCTTGTATTGGTAAGACTGTGGTAGTGTTATACGTACTAGCAGATAACAAAGTAATTATAAATTTCATGGGTCTTAATTAAAACTTTGAAATGATGAGTAAAACTTAAGTTGAATGGTAAGGACAGTTGATGACAGTAAGGAATATAAACAAACCTTCAGACTAAAGTCTTCTAACAGTAATCTTACGTGCTTGAGATCTCGAAACTTTCAAGGATAAATGTATGAATAAAAAAATTTCTATGGTGATTTTTGAGGTACATTACATATGGTATCAGAGAAAAAGTTACAACATTGGGCTTGAATAGGGCCACATTAATTTCTTAGTATATATTTTGATGTATGAAAGAAAAACTAATAAATCTTGTGGAATTATAGACTGAAAACCTTTATGTTTTGTGTTGAATAATGGAAACCCAAGAAGATGAAGAAATCAAGGTGGAAGAGAATCTGCAACAAGGACCTCCTAGAGATCTAAGACATAACAATGATGGAAGCTCACCCATGGAGGTGTTGGAAACAATGATAAACCTTACTGTTGAACTACAGGTTTTCAAGGCCGACAATGGAAAATTAGAGAAGACATAGCAGGAATAGCAAGAGATAAATGAAGTCCTCCTACGTAGTGTAGTAACCAATAAAATCCCAAAAGGTTATAACCCTAAGGAAGAGGTCAATAAAAGGGCCTCCAAGAATTCTAGTGCGAAAATAGAAAAAGGAGATAGTTCATCTGAAGGGACACCCTCAGCTGAAGACAAAACCATACCAGACAAAAAAAAATGAATGGACCACCTTGAAGGAGAATTTAAAAAGATTAAACCAACTACTTTTCATGGAGAATCCAGAACAGGATAGGAAACTGAGGCATGGTTGTTGGAAATCAAAAAATACTTCCAAATCTACAACTATTCTAGTAACATGAAGGTCAAAATGGCCATTTACAATATGAAGGGGAAGGCCAACATTTGGTGGTAGGACCTATAATTGGCCAAGGGACTAAAGGAGAAACAGTTGGAATGGTTTGACTTCAAGAAGTATTTTAAGAAACAATACATTTCTGAAAGCTATTATGAAAGGAAGATGAAAGAATTTTATGAATTACGACTTGGACAAATGACTATGGATGACCTTATAAATAAATTTTTGGAACTACTAAGGTTCGTACCATACATCCGGGAGGATAAGGTAAAAATCCAACGATTCTTAAGTTTTTTACCACAGTCCTACAGGGACATAATTGAGTTTGACAACCCCAAATCCTTGAGTGAGGCATTCAGGAAGGAACACATGTGCTACAACCAATATAAACAATGAGTAGAGTTTCCCAAGACTTGGAAGGATAAGAAACAAGATGGAATGAACCAGTGCAAGAAGGGATACTAGCCAACTCCTTATCATAAGGAATGTTTTTCACTCCAATCATCTGAATACGCAAGGTAGTGGTAAAACGGTAAACCTAGGAATGAAGAAGTTTGGGGACAACTACTGTGAGCCATTAAAGTGTTGGGAATGTGGAGAGCCTCATCTAAGGAGGAACTGTCCATGTTTAAATACAGCAAAAAAAAATGTTATTCACAATTTGCAGGAAGCCTCGATAGTGGGTGACAGTGGTAGAAGTCTGCATCGGATAAATGCCACCATAGATTGTCGACAAGATGACCACCAGTCCTCGGTGGTAGAAATTGAAGGTAAAATCCATGACACTCAAATTTTTGTTTTAATTGACCCTGGAGCTACGTTAAGTTATATTACTCCCGATGTAGTAGAGTCAAATAAACTTAAGAAACAAAAGCATGAAAAATCTAGAAACAGGGACTAAAAGAAAAGTAGTTAACTTTATTTCTGATCTTAAGTCCAGATTAGATGGTAAAAATATAAGGACCAATCTGAACATCCTACCACTAGGATCTTATGATATGATTATAGGGATGGATTGGATGGAACAACACAAAGTAGTACTAGATTGTTATACAAACATACTTAGCTACAAAGATAATTTGGGCATGGTGAGAATAGCCCAAGGTATACCAAAACCTATGTCAGTTAGACAAGTTTCAGCGATGCAATTCAAGAAATGTATTAGAAATGGATGTCAAGTTTACACCATCCAAGTAACGAATCTATTAGAAAAAGAAGGTAATCCCAAGTTAGAAGACTTTACTGTCCTACGGGAATTCAGAGACATGTTTGTTGATGAGATACTAGAATTATCTCCTAGGAGAGAAGTAGATTTCTCTATAGACTTACTACCTGGATTAGCCTCTATCTCGAAATCACCCTACCGAATGAGTCTACTAGAATTGACAGAATTAAAAATACAATTACACGAATTGTTGGACAAAGAGTATATAATACCAAGTGTCTCTCCATGGGGAGCACCAGTCCTCTTTGTGAAAAAGAAAGAAAGTACTCTAAGAATATTTATCGATTATATACAACTGAACAAAGTGACCATTAAGAACAAATACCCCTTACCACGAATAAATGATCTGTTTGATCAAGTTGGTGGGCCCAAGATCTTCTCAAAATTGGATTTACGATCTGGTTATCATCAAGTTAGGATAAAGGACTAGGACATAAATTCAAACAAGTTATAGACACTACGAGTTTGTAGTCAAACCTTTCGAAGTCACCAATGCACCAGCCACATTTATGTGCTTGATGAACAAAATTTTCAGCCAGTACTTAGACAAGTTCATATTAGTATTTATCGATGATATTCTGGTCTATTCTGAAATGAAGGAGGAACATGATGAACACTTACGAATAGTTCTGCAAACACTAAGGAAACACAAACTATATGCAGAATTTGACAAATGTGATTTTTATCAAAAAGAAATACAATATTTAGGACATGTCATTTCCTTAGAAGATATTGTCGTAAACCCATAAAAGATAAAAGCCATTATGGAATGGCTAGTGCCTAAGGATGTGGAAAATTTCCAGTCATTCATGGGAATCACTGGATATTATTGTAGATTTATAGAAGGATTCTTCAAGATATCCTACCCTATCACATCACTACAAAAGAAAGGGACCAAGGTTAACTGGTCGCAAAAGTGTCAAGACAGTTTTAACAAGCTAAAAGAATTATTGACATCAGCGCCCATCTTGAAGGTAGAAGACCTAGATAAAGACTTCATAGTATGCGTTGATGCAAGTAAAGAGGAACTAGGTGGTGTTCTAACTCAGGAAGGGCATGTGATTTATTATGAGTCCCAGAAATTAAAGGAACACGGGAAAAATTCTGTCACTCATGACTTAGAATTGGCAGTAGTAATACATGCCCTAAAAATGTGGTGACACTATATAATGGGCAAAAAATTCTTACTATTGACGGATAATAGTGGGGTGAAATATATGTTTAACCAACCAAACCTTAATGCAAGATGATCAAGGTGGCTAGCTTTCCTAAGTGAATTTGACTTTGAAGTTAGACATATCAAGGGTAAGGAAAATAAAGTAGAAAATGTTTTAAGCCACAAAATCCATGGGTTATATGAGATAAACATCAGCAGGGCAAAAAGTGATCTAGAACAAAGAATAAGTACAACATGTATCAATGATGGAAATTACACTAAGATAATGGAATAATTTCAAAATAGTATTGAAAACTCAGATAAACCAGATATAAGTATCGACAAGAAGGGACTATTAAGATTTAAAAACAGACTTTACGTACTAGATTCAACAGAGATAAAATTAACTATTTTATACGAAGTGCATAAGAAACCATATTCTGGCCATCCAGGTTACCAAAAAACAATAACAACACTCAGAAAACTATTTTACTAGCCTAATATGAAGGGCGAAGAAGCAGAATATTTGGCTAGGTGCCAATATTGTCAGCAAGTTAAGGATGAACACCAACATCCAATGAGCCTATTATAGCCATGGGAGACCATATCGTTTTACTTTATAATAGGTTTGCCTAAAACTCAGAAACAGAATGGTTCAATCATGGTTGTAATCGATAAAATCAGTAAGTCTGAACACTTTATTCCTATAAAGTCTACTTTTAAAGCTATTAACATTGTTGAAATATTCATGAAAGAAATTTTTAGACTGCATGGTATTCCTAAAATGGTGATTTTAGATAGAGACATAAAATTCACATCCGCTTTTTGGAAGGAATTGTTTGCATGGATAAATACTAATTTGAATTTCAGTACGAGTTATCATGCACAAACAGATGGAAAAACCGAGAGGACAAACCAAATCATAGAGGATATTCTCTGCATGTATGTAAGAACAAAGCTAAATAAGTGGGAAGACTACTTACACTTGGTAGAATTTGCATATAACAATGGATACCAAACTTCATCTAAGTTGAGCCCTTTCAAACTACTATACGACATAAAGTGTACAACTCCAATTAGTTGGGATAACCTAGCTGACAGACTAATGGTTGGACTAGAGATTCTCCAAGAAATGGAGAACATGGTAAAAAGGGTACAACAGAACTTGAAAGAAGCACGTGATAGAGAGAAGAGCTATGCAGATCTGAAAAGAAGACACTTGAAATTTCAAGTGGGAGACCATGTTTATTTGAAGGTCAAAGGCTAAAAAAGCTTGTTGAAGTTGGGGAACTGTGCCAATATGGCACCCATGATTTGTGGGCCCTTAGAGATACTATCTCGAATTGGACTTGTAGCATATCATCTTGCACTTCCAGCTAATCTAAGAATTCATAATGTATTTCATGTTTCTTTGTTGAAAAAATATATTCATGACCCTACTCATATGATTGATTGGAACTTGGTGTAGGTGGAACCCGAAGGAAAGTTCTAGGTGGAACCCCTATGCAATCTAGACCAGAGAGAAATAGCACTTTGGAACAAAGTAGTCGCTCAAGTAAAGGTGGAATGGAAGCACTTTAGTCCTGAGGAGGCCACTTGGGAATTGAAGGGAGATTTGAGGAAATCTCATTAGTCTTATTCCAAAAAAGGAATGAACACTGAGGACAATGTTTTACTGAAGGGGGAAAGGATGTGACATCCCCCCAAAATAAATATTTTTATTTTTGTGTGCTGGAAATTTATTTCCATTTTTGGCAAATTCAAATCTGGATTTTTTTTTCCATTTATGGCAATTCCAAATTTTGAATTTGATAATCGTATTTAATTACTGTGACTGTTGGGAAAAGATCTGTTTTGACTCAACTAACTATTTGAATATTACACTTCTATCAAAACAAAATATTTATATTAACTGCAGGAGGACAAATGGAACAACCATGTTAAAAAAATCAGCTGACCATGACTCCATGAGTGGGAAACAAGTTGGAACCGCCTCTTGGCTGATTATTACAAGTGGAAAATCATAGATTTGGCCACTAGAAGCCCCTAAAAATTAGGGATTAAGAAAGCTGCGGAAAAAATCCCCAAAGGAGGGAAAAATGACCTCGAGAAAATGGATAAATAACATATGCGAGGAGGCAGGATGCTGCCAGGTATGCTGCGAATTTTTTTTTAGCTCTCTTGCTGTTATGAACACTGTGGATTGAGTGTGCAGAAAGAGGAGCCTATTGAAATGAAATTGCCTTGCTGGTATGAGCATTTTTGAGTAAGTGTGAGGCAAGAGAATAACTGTTGGAATTGAAGGACAATGCCGAGGAGGAGTTTCCAAGTTCGCCCTCATGGATTCATGGTCAGGCTAGGGGGTGAATCGGGCAAGTAGATTTGGATTCCCTGTTCTACAGTTGGGAGGAACATGGTTTTTTCCTTTGTCTTCCGATGGATTGGATTCATATATGTTAATTTTCCCCTCTCTATTATGAATGGCTATGACTTTTGATGTTATGTATCTATCGAATCTGAACTGGAATAGGTTACATTCTCTTTCTATGTGACCCTTTCTACATCTGATGTAAGGTATCTGATTAAATCGGATATGTAACAATTTATTCCCACTTTTTTTTTTGAATTTTTTATCCGATGCTATGTATCTAATACTATGCTCTAACAATATTTAAAAAAATTATTAGATGTGTTTAGAATGACAAAGTTCAAGAGTTAAATAATTTTGGAAACCCCTTTTGTTTTTTTTTCGGATGCTAAAACAATCTTGAGAATCGATGCCTTTTGGAGGTTTTTTCTTCATTATTTCTTTTCAGAATAGGATACCATTTCGTTAGACAAGGTATTTGACGAATTTAGAGATTTTTCCTTACAAAAAACCTTTATCCTTTTGTATCCTTATGTGCGTGTAAAATTCTTAAGTCTTTTTTATTTTGGGATTCAAGAATTGTTGGGTGTTGTTTGAAACCATGAAAACCCAAATCCCAAAATATCGAAGTGTTAATTCCACATCCTTTCACCTTCCAAAATTTGGGAATTATCGTGTTATGTTGTTTGACATTTGAAACCCCGAAACCCTGAATCCCGAAATCTCAAAATGTTAGTTCCATGTTCTTTTCATTTTGCAATTTCAAGATTTGTTTGTGTTTGATTTTTGGTTTTTGAAGTCGTGGGATTCTGAACCCCGAAATCCTGAAGTGCTGGGCGTATTCAAATTTTAGCAAGTCTATTCACGTTGATGTTGGGCACTGGAACTCACAAAGTTTTGAACTCTGAAACCCATAAATGTAGGACCCACCTTTCTTCTTTCACCTTTTTGGAGGTTTGTATCTGTTGATGTTTGGCCTCTGTACTCACGAAGTCTTGAACCCTGAAACCCTGAAGAGCTCGATATCCTTTCGTAATTTCAGGAAATGTTGTGTGTTAATGTCCGACTCTTGTACACGTGAAACCCCGAATCTCGAAGCCCCGAAATGCTGGTCCACAGTCCTTCTGTATTTCAGAATTTGGAACACATTAGGGTCCTTTGTTTTGTTTGGCACTCATGAGCACCGAAACCCGATTGTCCTTTGTTTCCTTCAAAAAGTTGTAGGAATTTAGAATAAAACTTATTGTTAAGGGAACAACTCTATTAATGTAATGAATAGACTGGTAAAAGAACGTTGGAGAATCTTCCTCCTGGATAGAGGTATGGGAGTAACAGACCGTATTACAAGTCGATTGTATTGCAGACATAGGGTAATATCTTTATGTAGGGTTTTTGGTGATAAAAACCCCAAATTTTCTTGTATTGTTAAGATTGTGGTAGTGTTATAGGTACTAGCAGATAAGAGAGTAATTATAAATTTCAAGGGTCTTAATTAAAACTTTGAAGTGATGAGTAAATTCTCATTATATCGTCGATTAGAAAAATTAATTTGAATGGTAAGGAACGTTGATGACAGTAAGGACTCTAAACAAACCTTCAGACACAAGTCTTCTAACAGAAATCTTACATGCTTGAGATCTCGAAACTTTGAAGGATAAATGTACAAATAAAATTTTTTCTATGGTGATTTTTGAGGTACATTACATGGTGTTGGTTCAGGTTCAAAGGACACATCTAGAGGAAGGTGAGAATATGAAGGTGTATTTTCATCCTCAGTTTCATCATCTGAAGAAGAAACTAGAATAGGATTAGAAGAAGTCACAAATGCCAAAGATGGCTCACAGGCTGAAGAAGGTGAAATCGTTGAATTAAGCTCACAAGACAAGATATTTTCATCAAATTTAGCATCTCTTCTAGTAATAATTTCATTACAATGTGGTTGAATAAGTCTATAAACTTTGAAATCTTCACAATAACCAACAAATATACACTTCTCACTTTTAGGCTACAATGCTTTCCTTTTCTCATAAGGAATGTGAGCCCATGTTATATTGCCAAATACACGGAAGTGACTTACATTTGGTTTAATTTTAGTCCAAGATTATTCTGGTGTTATATTTTTAAGAGCCTTTGTGGGAGTGTGATCGACTATGTAATTTGTACAGTTTATTGCTTCTGCCCAATACTTTAGAATTAATCCCTTAGATTGCATCATACATTTATCCATTTATTTTAATATACAATTCTTTCTTTCGAAGACATGATTTTGTTGTGGTGTATATGGAATAGTGTGTTGCATTTGGATGCCCTGTGTAGTGCAGTAACTTGTAAAATTATTATACACATATTCACCACCATTATTTATTCTTAACTTTTGAATTTGATGTCCACGTTGTTTTTCTGCAAGGGCCTTGTAGGCCAAACACTTTTCAAAAACTTATCTCTTAAGTTTTAAGATGTAAACCCAAGTACATATGGAAAAATCATCAATGAAACTTAAGAAATACTTGCACCCAAAAAAAGAAGGAGAAGAAAGTGGACCACACAAATAACTTTGAACAAGCTGCAAACGGTGTGAGGCATGCGATGAGGCACTTTTGTCAAAACTATCTCGATGATGTTTTCCGAGAACATCTCTACATAAAAAAGAAGGAAGACCAGTTACCATATGTTGATTACATAGTTATTGTAATGAGCGATAGTTTGGATGACCAAACCGCTCATGCCAAAGTTTTCTCGATTCATCGCTATGAGCAACAAAAAATGATGAAAAAGATGATGAACCAAAGTTTTCAAACTTGTACAACATTGTAATATCATCAGAAATTCCAGTTGCAAGAACATTCTTAGGATCTTTTAGATCCTTGATTATAGCTTGCTGAGGTAAAAAATCTATGGTTTTACCTTGACCTAAATGAGTGATTTGATATACTGATAGAATGTTACAAGAAAGACTTTGAACACATAACACATCATGGAAATGACCATTATATACTTGAATTGTTCTAGATCCTGCAACACTAAGAGATCTATAATCACCAACAAGTATTTGCTTGGTGTTACATTCATTTAGAGAAAAAAATATGTCTTTATCCTTAGCCATATGATAAGATTCTCCTGAATCATGAAGCCACTAATCATAAGAAGAAGTAGAAGTTGTATTGAAGGAGAAACCAAAAGAAGAAAGTGCATGCCCATGAGAAGAAGAAGAAGAGGTAGAATCAATATTGATGTTGTTCTTCTTCATCGTTGCTTCTAAAGTTGCCATATTCTTGAAACATTTGGAATCATCATGACCATCTTTATCATAGAAGTTGCAATGTCTTTCAGTCTTTTTATTTTTACATTTTTCTCCTTTGTCACTATTAGGAGCTGAAGCTATCTGAGTGGGTTTGGGACCCTTACGTTATTTGTTGTTGTAGCAAGGATGTTTCTTCTTAGGATACTTGGGTTTGTATTTCTACTGGGAAACTAAGGATTTGTTGGAGGTACCTATACTGTTGATCACTCCAAGTTGTACAATCTTATCTTCCTCTATAATCAAAGAAACACAAAAGGAATCAAGAGTGGGTTTTTTATAATCTTTCACTAGAGCCTCTCTCATGGAATCAAAGGTAGATAAAAACACATAATATGCACTACCTAGCTTAGAAAGAATAATATATATGCAACTCTCCTCCTCCATTTCTATATCAGACTCTTCAAATAACATTCTGAGTGTTTTAAAATTAGATAGATAGTCTCCAAGGCAACAAAAATCACTTGGAGTTAAGGTCAGTACTTGATTTTCTAATTGTTGTGCTCGAATAATATTGAGTTTTCCAAAAACATATTCAATATTTTTCCAAGCTTCATGGGGGTCATCAATTTCTTTAAGGTGGAACCTTAAATAAAGAGAGATGAACATTATGATTAGTCCACATGCTTCGTCACTCATATTATCCCATTTGACTTTCATATCATCATCATTGGGTGCGTTTTCCTTTCCCAAGGTAATATGGTACAAGCCTTTACTTCTTAATAAATCTTCCATATGAGATTCCCATTGGAAGTAGTTGGTGTTGGTAAGTAAGAGATTACTTGTAGAATCCATATTAAATATTAAAATAATATAGGTTTAAAAACTAAAACTGATGATCTGGATGGAAATATCTCTAAATGTTATGAATATTCAGAAAAAAGTCACTAAAAATGGACTCTGGATGTGAGATTTATTCCCTTTTTAAAAAAGGAATAAACAATATCCAAACGACCATGTGATAGTGTAAGTTGTTTTACGAAGTGACCCACTTTTATAAGGAGAAGTGGGGATCAATTTTACAATGAAGTTACTTTATAAAATAAAAGTTGGATGAAAAATAAATAACTCTAAAATAAAATATTAAAGCTAATTATAGTGATTCACTTTTATACTTGAAGTGAAATACACTTTACAATTTGAGCATGAACTTTTTCAAAAAAAGTAACAAAAGAGAGACTTGAACTCAAGACCTCTTACTTAATAAGACAACTCTTAGCCAAATGGTTTAGAAAAAAATATTGATTTTTTTAGGAAGAGGATTGGGGTTGTTGTTGTTTTTGTTGTTGGCAGCCTTCAAGAGTGTGCTAAAAAAAAACTCTTTTCACACAAGAATTTTTTTTTCTTCTCCATGAAAATAGGGGTTAGATCTCTGCTAGCTTTCCTGGAAGATGCACCTTTTCCAGTCTATTTCTGATTTTTCAAGATCACACAGGGCATGGGGAAAAGAGCATATGCATATATAAAAGAGTACAAACCCAAAAATAAATAATACAAAACTGAAATAAAACCAAAATAATAATACTCTACAAAAAATTTCAAAATGCATATGCATGCTTTATACCTTCGGATCAGACTAAAATGGATGTATCTTGGGCAAACAGAAACCCTTTCGAGTGAAATGAAATGTGTTCCTGAATGAAATGAGTTCTCCAGACTCAATGGAACAGTCCTCTCAGCCAATAAATTTACATAAATGACAAAAAATGGATATGCAAAAACTCGGATTCATAATCTCGATCTACAATAGGAGCGGGTCTTCAAGCAGGCTCTAATACCATGTTCCACAAAACAGGTATTCCAACAGAGGACAAAACACTTTAAGAAACACTTACATAACCATATCAAATATCAACACATAGATTTTTTCACTTGGTAAAATTATTATGGGGAAACATCCATGGCCCCAGCCAACGCGACCACTTAGAGCAGTTTATTAATGCAAAAGAAAAATATTACAGAGAGATTTTGCAAGACAGTTTCTCACAATCGATCATCAAAAAATGACCCTCCATGATATTTAAATAGATATAATAGATAAATGAGGTCTTAGGCCACATATCAATGGTCATTAATATCGAGGAGAGTATGAACTGTCGGATCACTCTATATTGGGAACATATCGTGACTGTTAGATTTCCTAACTAGAAATGCATACTAATGCATACTAAAGAAACACAATTTTACCTAATGACACATTATACCAAGTAGATATTAACTAACTCCTTAGTGTCTAACTATCCTAACACGGAGGAGGTAGAGGGTAGATATGAAAACAAGAGGGTAGTGTAGAGAGGAAAACATAATAAGAAAAAAACCTAAACCTAGCAATGGAAGTGCCTTGAGGTTTACCTGTCGATGCGCTACCACGTGAAATTCCATGAGAGGCTATGGATATGAAGGAGAGAGATTGGTGGATTCTTCATTTTGAGAGACAATTTTTTACTCTATTCCTTAACTCTCGGTGAAATGGTGAGAATGACGGGTCAATCGATGAATATATAGAAATGGACAATTTTAGCATTTAATGTCATTGGTTGGGTATTTATGATCGAAGGAATTGAAATTAAGTCCTCCTATTTACATTAGAGGACTTCGTGGGAATTCGTTCGATGCATATTATAGAACTTAATTGCAAGTATTCTATTCTTGTTTGCAAACATGGAGGAAATTCCTATGTTGGACATCAGAGGATTGGAGTCAACTCGTACAATTCCATCAAAGAAGTTGAGGAAAATGTGTGCGATAAGCGAGTTTTATCAGAGAGTGTGAGGGGAAATCCTTTGATGTGCATTGGAGGAGTTAGATTAAATTCCTTCGAGGTACATCGTAGGAATTAGAAGGAACTCCTCCGATGTAAATCAGAGGAGTTAAAGTTAACTTTGTTGATTATCTCAAATTTTCTTAAAAATCAATTTCTTCAAGTATTTCATGTTTCCATTATTGAATTGAAGTAAGTAATACTTCCTAAATGGGATTGAGGTAAAGGATGAGGCTAATGGAAGAATCTTTCAAAATTGTTTAAAAATAAGTGGYTGCATTTCTCAAAAATAAACTGCAATTGAATTATGAAAATGGAGGGTTTTATCGCTTGGTACAACGAATGGAAATAAACTGGGAGAATTCGTGAATCTCTATCATATGATATCCATACATGTTTCGGAGAAAGGTTCATTTTTCGCGTGCAATATCAAGAGAGAAAAAATAGGTCCCATAACTCATATTCTAAGAGAACTTAGTGCAATATCAAGAGAGAAAAAATAGGTCCCATAACTCATATTCTAAGAGAACTTAGATGTTACAGAGAAGGGGTCAAGGCCTTACATTTGACCATATTGTCTTAAAATTGTTTCTTATCCATATGATGATTTACCAAAGGATGAGGTATAGTGAGCATGAAAGAAATGAAACATCAGGAATGATGATAAATCAAGTTATATCTCATTTCTCTGGTGTTTCTTTGTTGCTAGCGAGTGTACATAGCCCCATTGAAGATACTTGCATGTCCCATGTGATATGGAAAGCCTTTCCCCAAGCCTTTACCTTTTGTAAAATTAGATTCTCTTTTCTTTAGAGAGAGGTGGATGGGGGCATTCCAGTTATCCTTTAAAGGCACTAAGTATGAGCCATGTGATGGTTCTATTTTCTATCTTGATTATAGATGAGTGAATCTCACGAGTCGTGATATCTAGATTACTATGGACATATCTTACAAATAATTATCTTTCAGTTCACATAATGTAATTTTATATTCTTAAGTATGTGTCCTTGGTTCTTTGTTTCATTATATTGTTCTTGCATATTGATGAGCCATGTTCCTCCACTAGATATGACTTGATATAGTACATAACAAGGTTTAAATGGTTGGGGTGCTATCTGGATAAAAACAATGTCACAAAATATTTATGTTATTTTCACTAGATGTGATAAAAAAATAAATGTATGACCAAGACTAATATATTGGGAAATCAAAATATCAATGTAGCATTTTTTTAGGAAGAAACAAGAATCTAAAAAACTTAAAAAAAAATCAAGGCCTACTCTGAAAAAAATAGAAAACAAATAACAAAAATAAATGGGGAGAAAGAAGGTAAAATTCATAGATTTATTTATGTACAAGTGAGTAGTAGCCTCAAAGGATAGCTTATGTAGCATTTCAGCCTCACCCTTGAGCAAAATAATTTATTCCACAGGAAAATGAAAATGTTAAGAACCTTCTCCAAGTAACTTTGTAGAACTTGGCTCATTTTTAGAACCACTAAGATCTAACTCTACACAAGTACTCAACAACATCCTATTTACACCATACTTGTTCCTTTTTGCTTATTTTACCGAGATGAGAATAATAGAATGCTTAGGAATTTTCTTTTCTTTTCGAGTTATCCTTCTCCTTAACTCTTTGGAGTATTGGCCTAACTGTTTTCTATCTTGTTTCCTAACTTCCCACATTCTTGGGGGTAGGTTCACAGTTGTCCTCATGGACAACAATCACTTTTACCCTCGTGGTTTCTATCCTCTTTTCACTTTTCCCATGGAATAAAGTATTTCTCTTATCATAGTTGGCTTCTCTCATCAATTTATTTCAAGCATTTTTAAATAAAATAATATTTACATAAAAACATGTCACCATCAATTACTTATGGTGATAAAAAATGTTAATCAAAGTTTTTCCCAATGTCAAAATTCAATAATCATAACCACATAAATGTACTCTAATATTTAATTTGGAGGAATGTTACATCTTCCCCCCTTGAAATGAACATCATCCTCAATGTTCCAATCAATTTTCCAACCTTGGAATGGAAATGGATAGGATTTAATCATAGACTCTTCCATTTCTCAAGAGGCCTCCTCAGGACTAAACTGCTTCACTTTAACCTGAGAAATGGCTCTATTCTACAACATGATTTATTTCTTGTCAAGTATGCATAGTGGTTCCACCATTAACTCTCCCTCGGGTTCCACTAGGATCACATTCTAATTTACAACATGAGTTATACCAGATACATATTTCTTCAATAATAAAACAAGAAATTTTTTTATCTACTTTCAAATGGATTGGCAGTGAAATATGTTAGGCCATTCATCCTACTCTGGCCAACACTTCAAAGGGTCAACAATATCATGGTGCTGGCTTAGAATATTTTCCAAGTCTGAGTGAATTGTTTTTGGGTTTTATTTTTAGATAAACATGGTCTCCAACATTAAAATCCTTATGCATTCTTTTTTAATATACATAACTTGTTTTCTTGTCCCATGCATTTTTCAAATCTTCTTTCACTTTTTGTATCATTGTTTCTATTTATTTTAACATGTCATTCCCTATAATAATCATGTCAATAATATCATATCAACTCACTGGTGTCCTACACCTTCGACCATGCAATACTTCGAAAGCACTCATCTTTAAGGATGATTGGTAACCATTGTTGTATGAAAATTCAATTAGGTGGAGATAATGTTCCAATTTTATTGTGTAGTACATGACTTACATTCGTAACATATCCTAAACAATTCAGTTAGTCCTTGTAGTATAACCATCATTTTGAGGATGGTAAGTAATGTTGAAACTCAATTATGTGTCCATTCCACTAAACAAAGTCTTCCAAAAGTTGGAAGTGAATTTTGGGTCTCTATCCGAAATAATGGTTTTAGGAAACCCATTCATTTTGAAAATTTCCTTTATAAAACATTATGCAATATTAATATATTTATAAGTGGAATTTACTGAGACAAAATGTGGTTATTTTCTATGTTTATCAATCACAACCATAATAAAATAATTGTGTTTCTTTGATATAGGTAAATAGGTGATGAAATCCATGTTGATCACTCCCCATTTCCGATCTGGAATGGGTATAGGATATATTAATCTAGTTGGGTGTTGGGTAAAATCACGAAGATGGGTAACACCTTTATGCCAATCGGGTCTAAAAAATTCCACCTAAAATTGAACGTTTCCCTGACGATGCCCTCGAAAGTTGTGTAGAATGTTTTTTGCATGAATTAATTTTCTATGGTAAGAATATTTCGGTCAAGATCTTTATTTTTAATGGATTTCATTAAAATCTACGTTTCGGCAGAAAGATTATTTCAGTCGAAAACATGAAATTGGGACTGAAAACAAAAACCAGAGAATTGGCCCAAGATTACCTTAACTTTGGAGGTTGCAGACTCCTACAAATACTGAGAATTTGGTTTCGAAAATGACACCAGCATTTCCAAATTTGAATCTACTTTCAATTCCTCTAATTTGATTTCCTTTTCTTTATTTTTATCTAATTTTATGTAATTTAAAAAAAAAACACTGCATAATAGTTTTAGCAGACATTATGATTTGGTGAAATGAAATATCGATATCTCTAAAAATATACAGTGAAAAATTTAGAAAAAAATATATTCCTAATCCTTAAACTGTTCTCTTAGAAAGGATATATTTAGATTTTAGTTTTATGTAAAAATTAAGATAGATACAAGGTGTAGAAAAGCATGTGTTTAAAATATACAACTTTTTCACCTTGGTCAAATTCAAAAAATTCTAGAAATTATAATATTCATCCGTTAGATTCAAAATTATAGTCATAATAAAACAGAGTCTTTGTAGATTGTTGCAGTATATTTCATTTCTTAAAAACATAAGTGTAATAATATTTACATTCTTGTAGAAAATATTTACTCATTATCATTCCTTTCATGTTTAAGGAACATATTGTTAAACAACTGTCAAATTGACATATAAAATCGTGATAAAAAAAATTGAAAATTAGTCATTGGAAATCTAACAAAATTATTCACAAGTTTCTTTTTGTATGCCGAAAGTTGAAGAACTTGTGAAAACAATTTTTTTCTTCTCATAAAACAAGAAAAAGTGTAACCCATCTTCATGATCTCACCCTGTTGTTTCTCTTCTTTAACCTACTAGAATTCTACACATCTAGTAATGTATTCCTCCCATTTTGTTTTCAGTTTAGGCCAAAAATATTCTTTCTTTAATTCTATTATTGGTTTTTGATACCCCATATCGGTCAAATATGGTTTCTTGTGAACTTCTCTTGTAATTATGTTTTTCAAATATGCATTATTTAGCACAAAAAAACTGTTCTTATAGAAAAATAAACCTTATGGGCTACATCTGGATTTTGATTCTTTTCTAGTTAGATAATTTTTTTGATAGTTTTCTTGAATTTGTTTGTACTCCACATCTTTTCCTSCTTCCAACTCAATTTTTTTTTTAAATCAKATTGGATGTTGCTACTGGAAATTACATTTATCTTCATACTAAGGGCATCTTCCAACTTGTTTTCCTTTCCTTTAATGTGTTCAATAACAAAATAAAATTCTCTTAGGAAATCCAAACACCTAGGTTGTATTGCATTTAAGTGCTTTTGAAGAAATAAATATTTTATACTAACATTGTCTTTTTTTAACAAGAATTTATTTCCTAACAAATAATGTCACCACATTTTCAAAGCTATCCTACCTTAAACTAACCTACCTTATGCTATCCTACCCTATATTAAACTTGCCTACCCTATGCTATTAGATYGTAGCCTACTAAAACCTAGCCTATYGTATGCTACTAGAACTTAACCCACCATAACCTATCCTAATGTAGTCTAGTGTATCATAGTCTAGAAAAGCCTAAMTTTCTCCTATATTAGTCTATTGTAGCTTCATCATATTCTAGTTTAGTATACCCTATCATAACCCTAACTTAGCTTATTCCAATGTATCCTAACATAGTTTACCCTAACCTAACCTAACCTAGAATAACATACCTATCCTATCATATCATAACTTACCGTAATACTATAATATCATAACCTAGCTTATCATACCCTAATATACTATAAAATAAGCTAACCTAGCCTTGCAAAGCCTATCACAACCCAACCTACCATAGGCTAACTAATCATATCCTGGCCTATCTAACATATCACAATTCTAGCTTAGCATAGCCTATACTAGCCTAGCCTAGCCTAGACAAACATACCCTAATATTTATTATATTAACCTACCCTATCCTAGATTACCCTCGTATACATTATCCTAGCATACTATATTGTAACTTACCATAACCTACTTAAACATAGCATATATAAACCTAACCTAATCAAACCCACGCTACGAAAAAATTCCCTAACATAGCCTAAGATAATCTTGTATACCTTATATTAAACCTATCATTACTGAACATAACCTAACACCTAGAATATCCTAGCTTATCTTAGCCTAAGATATCCTAACCTAGCCTACACTAGCATATTGTAGCTTGACCTAGCATTCCCACCATATGAGTTAATGTTTAATACTTTGATATGATCAGAGAAGTTACCATGAAGTATTTCGATGTAACTTTTGAAAATAGTCAAGGTTGTGGTCCAAAAATCAATAGCTAGAAAAAAGAGGATGGTTTCATCATGTTCTCTTTTCTTGCAAGGGGAACTTAGATTAGGGCCTTGAAAAGACTTTTGGAGCCATTAAGGTCAATCGGTGAGGATATTGAACTGATATTTGTGTTGGATAGGTTTGAGGAGGCCATAGAACCCTAAATACTATGAATGTAGGGGTTTTCATAGTATATGCATGGTCTCAATTGCAGAGGTGGTAGAGGTTATATATGAAAACAAGAATATAGTGTAGAGAGGAGAAAAAAAACAAGAAAAAAACCTAACCCTATAAATGGAAGTGCCTTGGGTATTACCTATCGATGCATTTCCATGTGGAAGGTCATGAGAGGATCTAGATGTGAAGGAGAGAGCTCAGTACATTCTTCATTTTCAGAGATAATTTTTTACTTTATTCCTTAACTCTTGGTGAAATGGTGAGAAGGATAGTTCAATCAATGAATATATAGAAATCGACAATTTTATCATTTAATTTCATTGTTTGGGTATTTATGATCGGAGGACTTGGGGTTAATTCCTCCGATGTACATCATAGGACTTCATGGGAAGTCCTTCAATTTGTATGGGATAAATTAATTTCAATTATTTTAATCTTTTTAGTGAACATGGAGGAAACTACTATGATGGACATCAGAAGAGTTAGAGTCAACTCTTCCAATTCCATTAGAGAAGTTGAGGGAAACTTGTGCGATAAGGGAGGTTTATCGAAGAGAGTGATGGGAACTCTTTTGATGTACATTGGAGGAGTTAGATTTAACTCCTCCTATGTACATAGGAGGGGTCAGTGGCAACTCCTCTGATGTAAATCAGAGGAGTTAAAGTTAACTTTTCTGATTCTCTCAAACTTTCTTAAAAATTAATTACTTCAAGTATTTCCTTTTCCCAGTTTCGAATTGAACTAAGACTTCCCAAATGGGATTGAGTTAAATAATTAGGCTAACAACGTATTCTTTCAAAAATGTTTAAAAAGAAGGGGCTCTATTTCTCAAAAATAAATTGAATTTGAATTATGAAAATGGAGAGTTGTAGTACTTGGGACAACAATTGGCAACACAGTGGGATAATCCTTGCATTTCTATAAGATGATATTCACACATGTTTCAGAGAAGGGTGCACTTATCACATACAATATCAAGAGAGAAACAATAGGTCCCATAACTCATATTAGAAGACAACTTAGACATTACAAAGAAGGGGTCTAGGCATTACCTTTGACCAAATTTCCTTAAAATATTTTCTTATCCATATGATGATTGACCAAAGGATGAGGTCTAGGGAGTTTGACAGAAATGAAACATGACGAATGATGAGAAATAAATTTTTAGTTCATTTCTCTTGTGTTTCTTTTCTACCAACGAGCATCCATATCTCTGGCAAAGATAGTTGCATGTCCCATGTGATCTCACAAGCCTTGTCCCAAGCCTTTACATTTTCTAAAATTTGATTCTATTTTCTTTAGAGAGAGGTGGATGGGGGGATTCTAGTTATCCTTTAAATGCACTAGGGATGACATCTATGATGGTGATATTTTATAGATTTATTATAGATGAGTGAAAATCCTGAGTCACAATATCTGGACTACTAAATAAATATCTTCCAAATAATTTTATTTCAATTCACATAATGTAATAATATGTTCTTAAGTATAGTTCCTTTTTTCTTTGTTTTGTTGTATCTTTCTTGTATACTGATGGGCCATGCTCCTCCACTATATATGACTTGAGATAGTACATAAAAAGGTTTACATGGCTGGGGTTCTATGTGTATAAACACCATGTGATAGAATCATCAGGCTATTTGGACAAGACGTGACAAAAATTAAATGTATTACCAAGACTAAGATATTGGAAAATAAAAAATCAAAGTAGCATTTTTTAGGAAGAAACAAGAATATAAAAAAATAAAATAAAAATAATTAAGACATACTATGAAACAAATAGAAAACAAAAAATAAATGGGGAGAAAGAAGGTAAAAGTCAGATATTTGTTTATGTACAAGTGAGTAGTATCATCAAAGGATAGTTGATGTAGTGTTTGAGAATTTGGCCATTAACAGGGAAAGGATCAGCTTCCCCTTGAAGGTTTTGCAACCGAAAGGTTCCTTGGGCAATATTTTCTTTGATAACATAAGGACCAATCCAATGTTGTTGGAACTTTGAATATTTACCTTTATTTTAATGTGGCTTGTCCCATTTCAGGACTAAATCCAAAATTTAGAATTCTTTCTCACGAACAAATTTATCATCAAACCAACATTTTACTATCTGTTGGTCAGTTTCAAACTTGATTTTGGCTTTAGTACAACTTTATTCTAAGCTTCACAAGGTATTGATACATCATAGGATGATGGGGAACTCCCTTCCTTGAGAATATTGGGTGAGTTGTAGGGAAGAAAGGTAGATATTAGACGGTAAGAAGGCTTCTTTCCCATACATAAAAAAATATGGAGAATTCCTTATGGAATCCTTAGGAGTGACGGGATCATTACAGAGAGAATTTGATAAAGAATTGTGCAGATTTCTCTAGTGATCAATCAAGGTTCTTTTGAGGATTCATATCATGTTTTTGTTTGTGGATTCCAACAATCCATTAACCAGAGGATACAATTTGGCCGAGTAATTAAAAATAATCCCTTTCTCTAATGCAAACTGAGATAATTTTAAATATGAAGAATAAGTTGCATTATTAAACACTAGAGGGATAGGAATTCTAAATCTTGTGATGATGTTTTGTTCAATAAAATTAATCATTGCCTCTTCATTTACTTTCACCAGTGGTACTGCTTCAATACAATGTGTAAAATGATTGGTAATGGTTAGAATGTACTTGTGTTATTTGGAGGAATGGCGTTTAATATCACCAATGATGTCCAACCCCCATTGTTTAAAGGTTTCTTCAATACCAACAAGTTGGATAAGAATAGCATATTTTTGTTCTTGTCCTGTAGTTTTCTAGCATGCCTTGTAGATTCTTGACTATCCATGGGAATCCTTAAAATGCATGGGACAATAGTATCTATATAGCAACACTTTGCTTCTGATTGTGTCTCTTGAAAAATGGCCACTGGTTGGTTCATCATGGATGTGTTTTAGAACCTTATCAACATTTTTCTTATCGATGCACTGAAGTAACACTCCATCATAGTTCTTTCTAAAAAATATAGCATGTAGCATCTCATATTGTAAGGATATTAATAATAGTTATCTCTTATTCTTATAATTAAGGTTATATGGGGGTGTTCCATGCTACAGGTAATACTTACGATCGTTATAATTTGATCCCTCAATGGATGGGATATATGGGATCTGTTGTACATACATTTTTTATTCATCCTACCATCTATAGTCTTCTTGATTTTCATCACTTATATCTTGGTTCACCAGTTTCGATAGGTCATGACCCTTAATGATGTTGGATGGTTTGAACTCTAGGTCATATTATTGTAAGGTTATTATCCAATTTCCTCATCTCTTTCCCATCTCTCTTTGAAAAAAAAGTGACCCGACCTCTCGGTGAGGGACGATGAATTTCATATGAAATTTTAGAATATAATGTCTAAACTATTTAATATCTTTTTGGAAAACCAATTCTTTCTTATCCACTAGGGGGGTAGTTTAGCTCAGTACCTTGTAATCTAGTGCTCATGAATGCACCAATATATTCATCTTGTTTCTCATCTCTGTACATGATCATTGTTGTGAGGGAGTGATCATACATGAAGTTATATAGTAATAAATACTTGTTAAAATATGGATTCCATGGATATGGGGTAGCATCTATGGAAGCTTTGATATTTTTGAATGCTTCATTCCCCATTAATGTCCATTTAAATTGAATATATTTCTTGATCATCCTTTTAAATGGCTTCATAATATCAGCAAAATATGGAACAAATCTTCTCACAAAATTGATTCTCCTAAAGAATGCCTGCATTGATTTCTTGTTGTGATGTGGAGGAATTTGTAATATTCCTCTAGAATGGATTTTGTCCTTTCTAGGTCCATCGAAATATCGTCTTTGGAGATCGCATGTCCTAGTAGAATGCTTTATTAAACGACAAACAAATTTTTATTGGGATTCAAATTGATCCAATATTTTCTACATATTTCAAATATCTACTTCAAATGCTTGTGATGGTATTCCCTCTTATTTGAGTAAATAGTAACATCATTAAGGTATACCACCACACTTTGACTGATTATTACTTTAAAAGAGATATGCATTTCCATTTGAAAATTATCTTCTGCATTCATCAAAATCAATGACATTCTTCTGTAGGAATACATCCCCCACTTGGTTTGGAACATAGTATTTAATCAGTTGAGTTTTTCTACAAGAACATGATTATATCTTAAAAACTCATATAGTAAATCAAACAACTCATATCCAGACACACATTTCAATATCTGCTCCATCGAGGGAACATGGCAGTTGTCTTTATTGAAAATGTGATTTAGATTCTGTAAATCTATGCAGATTCTTATCTCTCCTTACTTATTCCTTATGGGAACTATGTTAAAAACCTAAGTTGAATTTTGAACATTGAAGATGATTCCGGCATCTAACAGTTTATTCAATTCTTTCTCAATAAGATATTTGAGGGTCGGATGAATCTTTCTTATTCTTTTTTGGAATGGTTTCATACCCTATTTAATTGGTATTATGTGTTGGATTATCTGGGTATCATATGTTTTTAGATCATCCCAAGTCCAAGGAAAAACATCTTGATATCTCTTAAACAATTATGTAAATGTGTGTTTCTCTTCCTCTCAACAACAAGTGACCATCTTTACATATTTTGGCTATTCAAATGTTCCAAGATTGACCAAAAAATGCATCATGGTCGAGCTATTTGTTTTCAGGTAGGCGGGCCTCCTGAACTTATTTTGCAAATTGAATAACCTCAAGGGTCAAAACATTCTTCGAGACACATTTTTTATTTACTTTGATTGGTTCATCTAGATAGGATTGTAGTTCTTGTTGATGTGCTTCATCATCAATAACTGCATCTTGAAAAGTGTCTGAAATGGTGAGAAAATTGATAATTTTATTTTCATCGTCGAATAATATCCAATTTGTGATGGTTTCAGGTATGGAGGGCTTTAAAATCATTTCAAAAAAAAAAACCATCATTAAGAGGAATGCACCTAGATGTCATGTTGGCCAATATATCTTCATCTACATTTTCATCATGAGGTATAAAAGTAATTTTAAATGCATCAAAAGAATAAAGAAAATTATATACCTCTTGTTGATATTCCTTTAGTCGCGGAGATAGAGAACGAATAGTATTTATTACTTGTCGAGTGATTATTTCATAATCACCAAACACCTTAAGATATTTCACGATCAAATCGATGGTCCTTTTCAGGCCTTGAACTAAATATTTTCACTCAACAATGTTGTTAGTGCATTCAAATTCTAGGCAGCAGGATATGATCATTTTAACTTATTTGGTATGAATCAGGAACATCCTGCTTCGTCTCCATATTATTTTTTAGAGACATAAAAAAACATCAACCAGATATCATATTTTTTTTTTATTAATTGAAATAAATCCTAGGTTAGTTAATATAGTACAAGCACTATTGTGAGTTCATGGGAAGAGTTCATATTGTAAATCTGGTTGTATTTTATGTGTTTGTACCTCATAACAACCATAATCAATATCAAAGAAATAATTTCCCAAGACAAAATGTGCCAAAATTATAGGTTCATTCTTACCTTGCAATTTCTTATTTGTGTCATTCATGTGGGCCTCACTATTTACTCCAATTTGATCTAACTTACCCTTATACAACAACCACAGGTGAGAGAAATCGGTAGAAAATTATCCTTAAAATTTTGCTGACTAACCCCTACATAATAACAAACCATAACTCTCTGGTATATTGACAATGACGATATATATTGTTTGATGAAACCTAGTATCATATTAAATACTAAAAAATGCATCCTTAAGTTCTCCCTTTACTTTAACATATTTCCTATCTAACTATATAATTTTGGTTTTGGTCATTTGTGAAAGAATGTTTATTTTTTGGCACACATTAAACGACATTATGCTAGATGATGCACTTGAATCTGCTAGACAATTACGCACATTGAAATTAAAAATCTCATAGGTGAGAAGAAATGGTTGGATATATGATTTTGAGTATGCACCTATACTTGTTGTGTTTATGGCTACTATGATTTCTACTTTGTATATTTCTTGTGCCTCATCTTTCGACAAGGAGTTTTCAGTAACAACAACCATCCTCTTTTGAGTATAATCTTGGTTGAAAGCATCTTTCAAGCGCTCATATTATTGTGGTAATGAATAGATATCAAACATGGAAATGTTTTATTTTGTTTTCTTCATATCTTGTATTACATTGAAGTCTAGGGTGCGTGGGTTTATGTTCATTGTTTGTTTTGTTTTTGGTTCAAACGTTTTGTCATTGTTAGGTATTGCATTAACTATAATGTTATTTCCATTTCAGCTAGAC
>ML838519.1:44350-55571 GCA_009831015.1 Picea engelmannii | reverse complement strand
CGTACTGATAATGGAAGAGAATATACATCTAATGAATTTGAAAACTATCTTCACCAACATGGGATCAAACATCAAACCACGGTTCCATACAATCCTCAATAGAATGGTGTAGCTAAAAGAATGAACAAGACTCTCCTAAATATGGTTCGTTCCATGATGTTTTTTAAAAATGCAAAATTGATGTTTTGGGTTGATGGCAGATGTAGTTCTATGTGCAGTTTATGTGAAAAATAGGTGTCCATCTCATGCTCTTGAATATAAGACTCCTTACGAAATGTGGTATGGCCACATTACTTCAGTGAGGCATCTTAGGGTCTTTGGTTCCACCTACTATGCCTTAATTCCTAAAGAGCAAAGAAACAAGCTTGATGCAAGGAGTTGAAAGAGCATCTTCTTGGTGTACTCAAATACCACCAAGGCATATCGTTTTTACAATGAGGTAAACAATAAATTCATTCTTTCCAAAGATGTAATCATTCTTGAATCCTCCAAGAATGACATAATTGTTGAGAGGCAACGTGATCTTCTGGATAGATTCACTCATGTAATGAGTTTGATGATGAGATTCCACATCTTGAAGGGAGGATCCATATCTTGGATCAATCTATGGAATCTCCTTTTGAAGCACCAGCTCCCCCTCTTGAAGAAGTTCCAGCTACTTCATCAAAGCCTCGTTCATTTGGATGATGTGATTGAGAGGATTGAAAAGTTAAGTCTTGATGAGAATTCAGGCACCATCTCAATCAACTGAGCAACCTGGACCATCTCATAAAGGTCCACCAAAATGGCTCATAAAAACACTTGAGAGAGTTCATCCCGATGAGGTCGAAAAGACAGTAACCAGGAGCTCCTCAAGAGAAGATGGAGGTGATATAGATAAATCAAATTCAAGCGATGTAGATGATATGGATGCTTCATATGATTTTGATTTGAATTTATCTACTAACTTTGAACCAACTTCCTTTGAAGAAGCCACTTCTCATGATGAGTGAAAAGAAACCATGCAAAAGGAGTATGATGCTCTCATTGAGAATGGAACATAGAAGTTGGTGGACCCTCCATTCGGAATAAAACCAATTGGCTACAAGTGAGTATTCAAGAACAAGTACAAATCAAATGGCTCACTTGACAAGCACAAAGCAAGGCTTATGGCAAAAGGATTTACACGAAAAGAAGGTATTGATTATGAGGAGACTTTTTGTTGATTATTCTAATTTCTAGATCTGATAATTATTGCCTTATGATTTTCAAATAGATTTTAATACCATTGTTATCATAGATTAATTACACACTGGAAATTTCAACTGAAATAAACTGCAGCGGAATCATAGAGAGATAGCCATGCACAATAGACACAAGATTTATCCTGGGAAAACCCAAACTTGGGAGAAGAACCCAACAACTTTTCTATAGAAGAATTCAGTCCAAGATATTACCGGTACAATTGTTAAGGTTTAAGCTATTATTAGGTTTCTTTTCAATTTACTAGATAACCATAGCATAGATAGGATCACTAAGAGAAACACAATCACAAGATACACAACATTTATCCTGGGAAACCCTCATGGGGGAGAAAACGCAGCAAAAACTTCCTTAATATAGATAGTCAATACAATGCCAAGACAATAAACCAAACACTAGAGAATATCCTCTACTGAGCAATGTGCCTCTCTCTTCCTTCTTCTCCTAACTACAGCTACCAGACTTGCGCGTTGAGTGAGCGAATGAGTGAGTGATCAAATGAGGCGTTGGATTCCTTTATTTATACAAACTGGCAGGAGCTGGAAAGGTGTCTCTTCACTGGGCAGGGCCGACTTGTCTTCTTAGTGGTTAAAACCACTTTAATTAGCCTGGAAGCCGACTTCTCAATTTGCATAATATATTTAGGGCTTGACCAATCCACAAAAGGGGATTTGGTCAATTACAATGCCCGACATGATCAATCCACAAAAGGGGATTTATCTAATGAATAATAACTCAATAATAAATAGAATACTCTTTGCAGTTACAATATTTCAACACTCCCCCTTAACAAGAAGGGTATTCTACAACATCATCGGGAGAGAGAGAGGGTAGCAACATCAACAGCATATGGAACACTGAGTGGCATATCTATAAATCATCGGAAGTTTTTCTCATCATCAATATCATCATCCACAGCAGGGAGCTGGAATGGCATCATCATCATCTGCATCAACATGGATTAGTATAACACTAATACATCATCATCAATAACAGCACAAGGCTGATACAACATCAACAACAGCAATATCACAGCACAAAGACTGGAGCATCATCAACAACAGCAGCATCACAACGCGAAGGCTAGAGCATCATCAACAACAGCAACATCACAGCACGAAGGCTGGAGCATCATCAACATCAGCACTGGGCTAGAAATCTTCAGCACGAAGCTGGCATCTCAACAACATCAGCACGAAGCTGGCATCTCAACAACATCGGCACGAAGCTGGAAATCTTCAGCACGAGGTTGGCATCACAACAACATCAACACGAAGCTGGAAATATTCAGCACAAGGCTGGCATCACAACAACATCAACACGAAGCTGTAAATCTTCAGCACGAGGTTGGCATCACAACAACATCAGCACGAAGCTCTATATCATCTTTATGCAGCTCTGGTTATCACATAGGATCATGGTTACTTCCATCTCCAGATCGAATAGACATGTCAACAACTTCTGAAGCCATATGGCTTCACAACTGGCAGAACATGCAGTAATGTATTATGTTTCTGTCGTGCTGAGAGCAATGCTTGATTGCTTCCTACTCTGCCATGAGATCATGGCTAACCCCAAACTGAAACAACATCCTGAAGTGCTCTTTCTGTCAGAGACACTTCCAGCCCAATCTGAATTGGTATAACCACTCAGTCTAAAGTCATGATCTCCATTATAGTTGAGACCACAATCTAATGTACCCTTAAGGTACCTCATCACATGTTTTGCAGCAACCAAGTGAACATGTCTAGGCTCTACCAGAAATTGACTAAAAGTGTTCACAGCAAAACATATATTTGGCCTGGTGTTCGTCAGATACATCGACGATCCAATGATCTGTCTGTACAGCATAGCATCAATCAATTCTGACGAAGTGTCAACCAGGAGCTTCAACTTTGTTTCCATGGGTGTATTCATGGATTTGCACTCCAACATATGAAATCTCTTAAGTATTTCAACTGCATACTTCCCTTGGTTAAGGAAGATCTTCTCTGGGCTCTGCCAGACCTCAAGACCTAAGAAATAGTGCATTAGGCCAAGGTCTTTCATCTCAAATTCTGCAGCGAGCTTCTTCTTACAATCAGTGATGAGCTTTCTTCTCCAATTAAGAATAAGTCATCCACATACAGCAGCAATATAACAGGCTCATCATTCATAACCTTGAAGTAAAGGTTAGAATCAGCTTTACTCTTGGTAAAGCCCAAGCTCGTCAGAAAATTGTCAATCCTTCCAGACCAAGCTCTAGGAGCTTGCTTCAATCCGTACAGAGCCTTCTTCAACTTGCAGACATGAGTCTTCCTCTCTTCAACTTCAAACCCTTGAGGTTGTTCTATATACACTTCTTCTTCAATAACACCATTCCAGAAAGTTGTTTTCACATCCATCTGGTGTAACTTCCACTTCATCTTAGCGGCAAGAGCTATGATGGTTCTAATTGAAGTGTATCTAGCTACAGGAGCAAATGTCTCTTCATAGTCAATGCCTTCCTTTTGAGAAAATCCACGAGCAACAAACCTTGCTTTATATTTCTCAATACTTCCATTAGCAACATGTTTTATTTTGAAAAGCCATTTGGAAGATACCACATCCTTGCTCTTTGGTCTGGGAACTATTTCCCATACATCATTCTTTATAATGGATTAGTATTCTTCTATCATGGCATCTGCCCATTCTTTCTTCTGAATAGCTTCTTCAAAGCAAGTAGGCTCCTTCTCTAAGAGATCACACATCAAAGCCATCTAACTGGAGAATGGCTTGGGTTTCTTCACTTGTCTCATGGTTCCTTCGGGGGCACCATACTTCTCTCCATCTTGAATAAGTTCCCTTGCCCAGGCTGGCTTTCTCTTGCGGGAGATCGTCATCTGGGGAGGTTCTTGAGATTCTATTATGTCATGATCTTCTAGAATCTCCTCATCAGGGGAAGTTATGACTTCCCTCACTGGTTCTGCAACTCTGGGAGCCACAGGTTCTTCTTCATATACTTCTTCAAGCTAACATCTTCTTGATTTCTTGAGTGTTGCATCTTCATCAAAGGTTACATCCCTGCTGATCTCAATATGATGGTAACCTGGTATATAAACTTTGAAGGCCTTGGAGACCTCACTGTATCCAACAAATATTCTCTCCTTTCCTGAAGGGTCCAACTTGGTTCTCTTCTCTTTCGGAATGTGTACAAATACTGGACAGCCAAATATTTTGAAATGGCTTACTTCTGGCTTTTTTCCGGAGAACATCTCTTCAGGGGTCTTGAACCCAAGTGCACTATGGGACAATCTGTTTTGTACATATACTGTTGTTTTTGTTGCTTCTGCCCATAAGTGCATTGGATGATCTTGATCATGGATCATAGTCTTCACCGCTTCCATTATAGTTATGTTCTTTCTTTCTGCTACACCATTTTGTTGAGGATTGTAGGGAGTGGTGAGCTCCCTCTTGATCTCGGTATCTTTGCAAAAGTTTGCAAACTCTTTTGAGGTGTATTCTTCTCCATTATCTGACCTGAGTATCTTGATCTTTCTTTCATAGAGATTCTCTATCAAGGCTTTGAATTCCTTGAATTTACTGAACACTTCATCTTTTGATTTCAAAAAGGAAACCCAGGTTTTGCAAGAATAGTCATCAATAAAAGACACAGTATACATACCCACTGATGGAGGTTGATGGCATTGGGCCACATACATCTAAGTGAATGAGCTCTAGGACTCATGCTTTACTGTCTCTCTTCGGGAAAGGGTTCTTGATGTTCTTTCCTTGTGCAAATTCGTTGCACACACCTTCATGGTCAACCTTGAATTCCAGTAGACATGTGACTGCCTTGCTTACATATGGTAATGCCTTGTAGTTGATGTGAGCTAGTCTTCTATGCCAAAGTTCACATGGATTCTCAATAGAATGGGTCAAAGCTGCTTCTGAGTGATCCTTTAGCTTATACAAGCCACCTTCTTCTTTTCCAATAACAATTGCTTCTTCCATGGTTTTTCCTTTGGGCCACATAAGAACTTCTCCATCTATGAAGACAACTTTGAAGCCTTTCTTCTCTAAAGCTGAGATAGAAAGTAAGTTCTTTGTCAAACCTAGTACATATAGTACATCCTTCATCTTCATTGGGGTCCCTGAGTCAAGTTTGTAATTTGATTCTCCTACTCCTTTGATAGGGTATTGATAATCATCTCCAAGTGTAACTTTCTAGGGAAACTTTTTTTCTGTAAGGCAAGAGAGAAAGTCTCTTTGACCTGTCATGTGCTTGGAAGCACCACTGTTTATGAGCCAAGTGTCCTCACCAGGTGATACTGATCCTGAGGGGGCAGAGATTAAGACATAGTCTTCAATCTGTTCTTTTATCATCTTTGTGGGTGGCTCTTCATCTTCAATTGTATAGGTATAGTGCCTCTTGTTTCTCTTCTTGTATTCTTCTCGTCTAGCTGGACAATTCTTAGCAATATGTCCCATCTTGTCACAATGGTAACATTGGTAGGATGAGAAATTTTTTTCTCTTCTTTGACCTTTCTGAAATTTTTGGAATCTCCTTGGAGGGTGATATTCTTTATGTATGAATTTGTTTTGGGGGTGAGACTCCTTATGAGTTTCTTTCTGGAAGTAAGGCCTCTTTCTTCCTCCTTTAGTATGAGTAGCTAGGGCTTGATCTTCATCTCTTGATAGTAATGCTTCTCGGTTAGCTACTCTTGCTTCTTCTTAAACACATTCTTCCCAAAGACTGTCAAAGTTTAATTTCTCCTTTCTGGCACAAATAGTTTGGATGAATGCATCCCAAGGTCTTGTGAGACCATTAAGGGTTATCATTATAAGTTCGTCTTCATCTAGAGTATCACCAATTGCTTCTAGTTGTTCTTTGAATTGTGATATTCTAGAGAAGTATTCATGAATTGTTTCTCCTTTCTGCATCCTCGTACTTTTGAGTTGAGTTCTTAGATTCATCTTTCGATTGTTATTCTTTCCTTCATACAATCTGGTTAGGGCATCAAACATTTCTTTTGGAGTATTCTTTGAAGCCACTTGAGGAATCAAGTGATCTTTAATAGAATCTGCAATGATTCTCTTGGCCCTAACTGTGTCCTTTTGGTGTTTTGCTTTAGCTGCAGCATCGACAGGTTCCGGTACATCTTCTTTAATGAATCTTGCTAGGTCATTCTCTTCAAGAATGAGTGCAATCCTATACTTCCAGGCACGAAAGTTTTCCACACCTTCTAGCTTGTCAACAAGCTTAGTGCTTGCAGATATCTTTACCTGGAGCTAGGAAAATGACCAAAAATTGAAAATGCTCAAAATTTAATTTTGAACTTACCAGGAGGTGCGCTTGGCTGAGGTGAGTAGCCTGGTGCAGTTAGATTTCAGAAAATCCATTTTTTTCCCTTTCAAACTTGACTAGTGGAATTCTGGACTGGTACTTCTAGTACTGGTTCTGGTTTCCTAGTTTTCTGGTACTTCTAGTTTTTTGGTACTTATGGTTTTCTAGTACAAGTGAAAACTAGGGTTTCACTTTTCGAGAGTTCTATCCACTGAAAATGTGCCGCTGAAGGTGCCAAAGAGTTCCCTAGGCTAGGGCGCACTTTTCTAGATGATTTTTAGGCTGAAATTCCTCTTCAATAAAAAGCCCTAATTTTCTTGTACGACAACAGTGACGTTTTTCTTTATCCAGTGAAAGATGCTCTCTTCAGCTTAGCTCTGAAACCATGTTAAGGTTTAAGTTATTATTAGGTTTCTTTTCAATTTACTAGATAACCATAGCATAGATAGGATCACTGAGAGAAACACAATCACAAGATACACAACATTTATCCTCGGAAGCCCTCGTGGGGGAGAAAACCCAGCAAAAACTTCCTTAATATAGATAGCCAATACAATGCCAAGACAATAAACCAAACATTAGAGAATATCCTCTACTGAGCAATGCACCTCTATCTTCCTTCTTCTCCCAATTACAGCTACCAGACTTGTGCACTGAGTGAGCGAATGAGTGAGTGATCAAATGAGGCATTGGCTTCCTTTATTTATACAAATTGGCAGGAGGTGGAAAGGTGTCTCTTCACTAGGCAGGGCTGACTTGTCTTCTTAGTGATTAAAACCACTTTAATTAGCATGGGGGTTGACTTCTCAATTTGCATAATATCTTTAGGGTTTGACCAATCCACAAAAGGGGATTTGGTCAATTACAATGCCCGACATGATCAATCCACAAAAGGGGATTGATCTAATGAATAATAACTCAATAATAAATAGAATACTCTTTGCAGTTACAATATTTCAACAACATCACCATCAATAGCCAAAATACCATGCAAGAAGTATCTCCCCAAAGCCTAGCATCTCAATAAGATAGCTAAGATATAATCAAGAGAAGGCTTCTTCAAGCCTAGCGCCTCTCCAATTCTAGCGCATACACCAAGAGAACAAGAACTCCAAAATCTCACTATTGCAACTGACAACTGGCAAGTGCGCCCTTGAGGAGAAGAGTTGTATGTGTCAAAATGAAATGACTCTGCCTCTATATATCCTTGTCCAAGCGCCTTCTTTTCACTGGTGGGGTCGACTTCTTCTTCTGGTCTTCAATATGCTTTTTGGGGCTCTACAATGGTGTAGATGGGTCTTTTTGTACTTCATGGTATTTCTTCTCTTCTAGAAAAGTTTTCCTTGAGCCTGGTTGATGTTATCTTCTCCGGCATGCATCCAGTTGATGTATACTTCTCCCACATAGCACCTCGAGTCTTTGTTAGTCCTTGTCAAGTCACATGATCAAGGATAGAGACTACACGTGGACCATTCTCCTTAGCAAGTCACATGGCCATCTGAGGAGAATGTATCCCCAATGCTAATACATGGAGAACATCAACGCCTTGGGCCATTCTCCTTAACCAAGTCACATGGCCATCTGAGGAGAATGTCTTCCCGATGCATATGTAACTCGAGTCTTTGTCGGTCCTTGTCAAGTCACATGATCAAGGATAAAGACTATGTCTGGGCCATTCTCCTTAGCCAAGTCACATGGCCAATCTAAGGAGAATGTTTGCCCGATGTTGCCCAAACATCAACATTTTTGCCCCCATGGTAAAATGGGCTACCATTCGTACTCTATTTGCCTTGGTAGCACGAAATGAATGGAAAGTTCATCAAATGGATGTGAAGACTACTTTCTTGAATGGAGACTTGAAAGAGAATGTCTTCATTGTTTAAAAATCGATGCATGTAGGTAAATTTAAAAAATTTACAGCATACAACCAACATACCAATACATCTGCATATATGAGGATCACTGAAAGTGAGACAATCAGAGAGAGAACACAAGTATACCCTGGGAAACCCTCTTGGGGTAGAAAACCCAACCAAAACTTCTCTTTAGATTCTTCAACAAAGTACAATACCAATACCAGACTTTAGAGTAACTAGCTAAGACTCAGAGGGCTGAAACAATACCTCTGTTTCAACACTTACAAACTTCACAAATAGCTGAACTAACACTTATAGTAACAGCTTGACAAAATCACCAAAAGATAACTAACTTTCCTTCTTGTTGTAGCAGACTTATGGCAACTTTAACACGGTATTTGTAGCAGCCTTATATTAGCAAGGAACATCAGAAGACTTCAGTAAGAATAGAGTGCTTGTATCAACAGTATATTTCAACAACTAGCTGCCATATACCAGCAGAAGACTCCAACAACTAGTAGCCATATACAAGCAGAAGATATCAGTCATATACCAACAAAATACTTCAGCAAATAGATGCCTTGCCTCAGCAGAAGACTCCAACAAAACAAAGGTATATAAATGTTAAGTGAATGCCCCTTTTTATAGGTTGGTTTGGTTGTCCGAAGCAGCCCCCTATGAATGTATGAGAGTTGTATAACAGTTGTCATACCCACCCTCCTTTGGCTGCCAAGAGTCACCTCCTAATGTTCCCAAGAGCCACCTCTTAAAGCTCTCAAGAACCACCTCCTAATGCTCCCAAAGGTTACTTCCTTTGTCTCTTCTAGAGGCTTCCCTAAACTGATGTCTTAGAATTGTATGACAGTTGTATAACAGTTGTCATACCACCACCCTAAGCAGCCCCCCTAAGCCGACCACTCCAACCGCCATAAGCAGCCCTCTTAAGCAACCTCCCTAAGCTGGCCACTACAACCACCCTAAGCAGCCCTCTTAGAGGAGCTATGAGGTTGACACGTGGCATAAGGTTGACACTTGTCATATGTTTGATGCTTGACATAAAGTTAACACTATATCAAAACTTTATTTACATGGTTAGTTCCAATAGGGAAAATAGCTTCCAAAGCTATATAATTCAACACTCCCTCTTAGCAAGGAAGATATTTTCTTAGTACCAATTGTTACATCCATTTGTCTTTACTTGGCTTTTGACTTGTTGATCCATGTAGAATCTGTTCATCAAGAGAAGTTTTGTATCCATGGTTAGCATTGGGATCTATAGCATCTCTAGTGAGCACATTGATGTCATTACAGGACTTTTATCCACTTAGTTTGCCAAGAATTGTCCTACTAGCCATATGCTAGAGGAAGCTATACAGTTCACCAAGAACTGTATAGCTTACTCAATGCCAGTCCTTTTTCATGCTGGATGAGTAATCTTAGAGCCAGTCCTTTTTCATACTAGATAAGAATAAAATAGAATAGCCCACATCCTACCTGTAAATGACTTGCCTCGCTACTCTCACTAGAATCCCATATGCAGCTCCTTACTCCCTCTTACAAGGGACCAGTCCAAGTTGGTCTCTGAAGTACTCAAACTTCACCTTTGACAAAGGTTTGGTTAGCAAATCTGCAACCTACTCATTGGTAGCCACATAATGAAGCTTCACTACTCCCTTTTCTACCACATCACAGATAAAATGATACTTGATTCCAATATGCTTTGATTTGTCGTGAAACACAGGGTTCACTGACAACTTTATGCAACTCTGATTGTCATAGCAGATACTAGTAACATCTAACTCAATATCAAATAATCCTGAAAGTAATTTTCGTAGCCATACAGCTTCAGTACATGCTAAACATGTTGACATATATTATGCTATGCCTCAGTTGTACTGAGCGCAACACTAGTTTGCTTCCTGCTAAACCATGAGATCATACCTGATCCCAAACTAAAACAGCATCCTAAAGTACTCTTACGATCTGTGACACTACCAGCCCAATCTGAATCAGAGTATCCCTGTAGTCTGAACTCACAATCTGCATCATACTTGATACCATACTCAATGGTACCTTTCAAGAATCTCATCACATGTTTTGTTGCGATCAAATGAACATGTTTGGGTTCAACCATATACTGACTTAAAGTGTTCACAGCAAAACATATGTCTGGCCTTGTGTTTGTTAAATACATCAATGAACCAATCATTTGCCTATACAAAGTGGCATCCACTATCTCTGATGAAGTATCACATAATAACTTTGGATTTGTCGTCATAGGAGTGGTCATGGATTTACAATCCATCATTCCAAATCTCTTTAGAATTTCCACAACATATTTTCCTTGACTAAGACAAATCTCACCTGGATTCTGCCACACTTCCAGACCTAGGAAATAGTGCATCTAACCCAGATCTTTCATTTCGAATTCCGAAGCAAGCTTCTTCTTGCAATCAGTGATGAGCTTTTCATTTCCTATTAGAAACAAATCATCCACATACAATAGTAAGATCACTCGATCATCATTCTGAATCTTTTTGTATCCAGGGACATATACTCTATATGCCTTTAATGTTTCATTGTATCCGACAAATATACCGTTCTTACCTGAAGAATCCAACTTTGTCCTTTTGTACTTGGGAATATGAATATACACTGGACAACCAAATATCCTTAGAAGAAGGCCGGCCGTGGTGGTCGGCAAGGTCCCAAGACTGGGGGCCAGCAGCAGAGGAGTAGAGGAGGAGCAGTGAGTGGCAGTGGTCAGAGTAGCAGTGGCCAGAGCAGTGGTCATGGCAGTGGTCAGGGCAGAGATATG
>ML838519.1:20310-36864 GCA_009831015.1 Picea engelmannii | reverse complement strand
GTAGAGGCCATTTAGAGCCTCATTGATTATGTATTTATGTTCTGATCTCTAGATATGTATTGCACTTGGTGTCGTTTTGATATATTCATGAGCATACTTTGGATATGTTGTCTCTAATTGTCTCTAATGCTTTGGAAACATGAATTAAAATCTTAAAAATATATTTTTTCGTTAAAATTTAAATATTTTATGTATTTTTTAAAAAACCGGTTGGAACGGTTTATTACCGGTTCCGATTCCGGTTCAGGTTGGACCCTCGACCGATTCCGGTACCGGTTTCGGTTTTTAAAACATTGGGTTCGACTTATCATGGAACACAGGGTTCTCTGTCATCTTTATGCAACTATGGTTATCACATAGAATCACGGTGGCTTCCATCTCCAGATCGAATAGACCTATCAACAACTTCTGAAGCCATATGGCTTCACAACTGGCAGAACATGATGCAATGTATTCCGCTTCTGTCGTGCTGAGAGCAATACTGGATTGCTTCCTACTCTGCCATGAAGTCATGGCTGACCCGAGACTTAACAACATCCTGAAGTGCTCTTTCTATCAGAGACACTTCCAGCCCAATTTGAATCAGTATAACCAATCAGTCTGAAGTCATGATCTCTAATATAACTGAGACCAAAGTCCAACGTACCCTTAAGGTATCTCATCACATGTTTTGCAACAACAAGGTGAACACGCCTGGGTTCTACCAGATACTGACACAAGGTGTTCACAGCAAAACATATATCTGGCCTGGTATTCGTCAGATACATCAATGATCCAATGATCTATCTGTACAGCGTAGCATCAACCAATTCTAACGAAGTATCAACCAGGAGCTTCAACTTTGTTTCCATGAGTGTGTTCATGGCTTTACATTCCAACATATCAAACCTCTTCAGTATTTCAACTGCATACTTCCCTTGGTTAAGGAAGATCTTCTCTGGGCTCTGCCAAACTTCAAGACCTAGGAAATAATGCATCAGGCCTAGGTCTTTCATCTCAAATCCTGCAGCAAAGCGAGCTTCTTCTTACAATCAGTGAGGAGCTTTTCTTCTCCAGTTAAGAATAAGTCATCCACATACAGCAGCAATATAACTAGCTCATCATTCATAACCTTGAAGTAAAGGTTAGAGTCAGCTTTACTCTTGGTAAAGCCCAAGCTCGTCGAGAAACTGTCAATTCTACCATACCAAGCTCTAGGAGCTTGCTTCAACCCATACAGAGCCTTCTTCAACCTGCAAACATGAGTCTTTCTATCTTCAACTTCAAACCCTTGAGGTTGTTCTATATACACTTCTTTTTCAATGACACCATTTAAGAAGGTTGTTTTCACATCCATCTGGTGTAACTTCCACTTCATCTTGGCTGCAAGAGCTATGATTGTTCTGATAGAAGTGTATCTAGATTCAGGAGCAAACATCTCTTCATAATCAATGTCTTCTTTTTTAGAAAAGCGACGAGCTACAAATCTTGCTTTATGCTTTTCAATACTTTCGTCTGCAGCATGTTTTATCTTGTATAACCATTTGGAAGATACCACATCTTTGTCCGGTCTGGGAACTATTTCCCATACATCATTCTTTATAATGGATTGGTATTCTTCTGTCATGGCATCTGCCCATTCTTTCTTCTAAATGGCTTCTTCAAAGCAAGTAGGCTCCTTCTCTATGAGATCACACATCAAAGCCATATAACTGGAGAATGGCTTAGGTTTCTTGATTTTTCTCATGGTTCCTTCTGGGGCACCATACTTCTATCCATCTTGAATAAGTTCCCTTGCCCAAGCTTGCTAGCTCTTGTGAGAGATCGTCATTTGAGGAGGTTCTTGAGATTCTATCATGTCATGATCTTCTGGAATCTCCTCATCGGGGGTAATTGTAACTTCCCTCATTGGTTCTGCAACTCTTGGAGCTACAAGTTCTTCTTCATATACTTCTTCAAGCTGACATCTCCTTGATTTCTTGAGTGTTGCATATTCATCAAAGGCTACATCTTTGTTGATCTCAATGTGATGGTAACCTGGTATGTAAATTCTGAAGGCCTTAGAGACCTCATAGTATCCAACAAATATTCCCTTCTTTCCTGAAAGGTCCAGCTTGATTCTTCTTTCTTTCGGAATGTGTACAAACACTAGATAGCCAAATATCTTGAGAAGGCTTACTTCTGGCTTCTTTCTGGAGAACGTTTCTTCGAGGGTTTTGAATCCAAGTGCACTATGGGATAGTCTATTTTGGACATACACTGTTGTTCTTGCTGCTTCAGCCCATAAGTGCATTGGAAGATCTTGATCTTAGATCATAGTCTTCACTACTTCCATTATAGTTCTATTCTTTCTTTCTGCTACACCATTTTGTTGAGGATTGTAGGGAGTGGTGAGCTCCCTCTTAATCCCGGCATCTCTACAAAAGCTTACAAATTCTTTTGAGGCGTATTCTCCTCCATTATCTGACCTGAGTATCTTGATTTTTTTTTCAGAGAGATTCTCTATCAAGGCTTTGAATTCCTTGAATTTTCCAAACACTTCATCTTTTGATTTCAAGAAGTAAACCAAAGTCTTGCAAGAATAATCATCAATAAATGACACATAGTATACATACCCACTAAGAGAGGTTGATGCCATTGGACCACATACATCTGAGTGCATGAGCTCCAAGATTCCTTCTGTTTTACTGTCGCTCTTCGGAAAGGATTCTTTATGTTCTTTCCTTGTGCACATCCCTTGCACACACCTTCATGGTCAACCTTGAATTTTGGTAGACCTGTAACTACCTTGCTTACATATGGTAAGGGTTTGTAGTTAATGTGAGCTAGTCTACTATGCCAAAGTTCACATGGGCTCTCAGTGGAGTGATTCAAGGTTGCATCTGAATGACCTTTTTAACTTATATAGGCCACCTTCTTCTGTTCCAATAACAATTGCATCTTCCAAGGTTTTTCCTTTAGGCCACATAAGAACTTCACCATCTATGAAAGCAACCTTGAAACCTTTCTTATTTAAAGCTGAGATAGAAAGTAAGTTCTTTGTCATACCTAGTACATATAATACATCCTTCATCTTCATCGGGGTCCCTGAATCAAGTTTGTAGGTGGATTCTGCTATTCCTTTGATAGGGTATTGGTAATCATCTCCAAGTGTAACTTTCTGGGGAAAGTTATTTTCTGTAAGGCTAGACAGAATGTCTCTCTGACCTGTCATGTGCTTAGAGGCACCACTGTCTATGAGCCAAGTATCCTCTCCAGGTGTCAAAGATCCTGAGAGGGCGGAAAATAGGGCATAGTCTTCAATCTCTTCTTTAGTCATCTTCGTGGGTGGATCATCTTCTTCGACTGCATGGGCATGATGTCTCTTGTTATTTCTCTTCTTGTATTCTTCTCTTCTAGCTGGACAATTCTTAGCAATATGTCCCATCTTGTCACAATGGTAGCATTGATAAGAGGAGAAATCTTTTTCTCTTCTTTGACCTTTCTGAAACTTCTGGAATCTCCTTGGAGGGTGAGATTCTTTATGAGAGTAGGTGAATCTATTTGGGGAGTGAGATTCCTTATGTTGATGGGTCTCCTTCTTGAAGTGAGACCTTTTCTTTCCTCCTTTAGCATGAGCAGCTAGGGCTTGATCTTCATCCCTTAATAGTACTGCTTCTCGGTTAGCTACTCTTGCTTCTTCTTGAACACATTCTTCCCAAAGACTGTCAAACTGGAGTTTTTCCTTCCTTGCACAAATGGTTTGGATGAAGGCATCCCAAGGTCTTGTAAGACCATTAAGAGTTGTCATGATAAGTTCATCTTCATCCAAGTTGTCTCCAATAGCTTCTAGTTGTTCTTTGAAATGAGTAATCCTAGAGAAATAGTCATGAATTGTTTCTCCTTTCTACATCTTTGTATTCTTGAGTTGGGTTCTCAAGTTCATCTTCTGGTTAATGTTCTTTCCTTCATACATTGTAGTTAGGGCATCAAACATTTCTTTTGGAGTATTCTTTGAAGCCACTTGAGGGATCAAGTGATCTTTAATGGACTCTGCAATGATCCTTTTGGCCCTAACCATATCCTTCTTGTACTTTCCTTTAGCTACATCTTCTTCGGGTTCTGGTACATTTTCCTTTATGAATTTTGCAAGGTCATTCTCTTCAAGAATGAGTGCAATCATATACTTCTAGGCACGAAAGTTTTCCACACCTTCTAACTTGTCAACAAGCTTGGTGTTTGCAGACATCTTGACCTGGAGCTGGGAAAATGACCAAAAATTGAAAGTGCTCAGAAATTAAATCTGAACTTACCAGGAGGTGCGCTTGGCTGAAGCGAGTAGGATGGTGCAGTCTGCTTTCAGAAAATCCAAATTTTACCCCTTGAAACTGAGCCTGAAAAAATATGGACTAGTACTTCTGGTACAGGTTCTGGTTTTCTGGTACCAGCCAAAACTAGGGTTTCACTTCCCGAAGGCTCCGGCCACTGAAAAGGTGTGCTCAAGACGCCAATACGTTCACTAGGCTATGGTGCACTTTTCTAGATGGTTTTTAGGCTGAAATTCCCTTCCAACAAAAAGCCCTAATTTTCTTGTACAACAATAGTGACGTTTTTTATTATCCAATGAAAGGTATTCTCTTCAACTTGGCTCTGATACCATGTTAAATTTTAGAGCTACTATTAAGTTCTTTTCAATTTACTAGACAATAATAGGATAAGTAGGATCACTGAGAGAAACAAAATCACAAGATACACAGCATTTTATCCTGGGAAACCCTCATGGGGGAGAAAACCCAGCAAAAGCTTCCTTAATATAGATTGCCAATACAATGACAAGATAAAAGACCAAACACTAGAGAATATCCAAGACTGAGCAATGCGCCTCTCTCTCCTTCTTCTTCCAACTGCAGCTATCTCCAAACTTGCACACTAGATGAGTGACTTGAGTGAGTGAATGAATGAGGTGCCTTCCACTCTTATTTATACTGGCTGGCATGTGCTAGGGTGGTGTCTCTTCATTAAGCTAGGCCGACTTCTTCACTTAGTGGCTAAAACCACTTTAATTAACCCTAGGGGTCGACTTCTCAATTAGCATGATATAATTAGGGTTTGACCAATCCACAAAAGGGGATTTGGTCATATACAAAGCCCGACATGATCAATCCACAAAAGGGGATTGATCCATAAGATAATAACTCAATAATAAGTAGAATATTCTTCGCAATTACAAAATTTCAACAACTACAACATGAATTATCCTTATAAGTTATAATGGAACTAACAGGAAATAGGAATCTGGGCTTCACATTTCAGATATATTAGAATAAACATGGTGGTAAATTAAAAGAGTACCTGCTTGGGGGGCCTTGGCTTGATAGGTGTGGCCTTGGCCTGATTGATGTGGCGACCCAATGCAGCATTTTGGTTGCTAAATGGGTAGTTAGGTCTTTGGAGGGCTCATCTCCTTGGAAGGTTTTGATGCAACACAGATTGATTTCAGCCCATCATGTTGGCAGAGTAAAGGAACAATTTGGTTAATGTGATATCATCTCTACTCCTCATAATTTCCAGATTTCAGGGTCCTTCACCTTCAAGAGTATTTAGATAGCTTGGAGGAGGGTAGCAAGCTTGGTTCATTAGAAGTGGACAAGAAGTAGATTAGGTTGGGGTGTGGCCAGGAGGCCAATTTGGAGTTGGAAAGAGGGTACTTGCATATTTGACCTCCCTCGTTTTCAGGCAAGGAGGCTTAGCAGAAAGAGTTTTTTCTTTTGGAGAGATCTTTGGGATTTTGATGCTCATTCTTGGAAGACTTAGTGTTCAATGGCTAGGGAATTTGCATTGTCTTCTGCAGATCAGCCAACCTGGATGGAGATTATTGGGCTCATACCCCAGGAGGAGATTTTTAAGATGAGTATTTATATGACCAGGCCCTTTTCGTGAGATTGGGAGTGGAGTTTCGGACATCCATTGAACCAATATGATTATCGTAAGCTGTACTCCATTTTGCATCAACGACATGAATTAGGTCCCATTCTCAATGCCAAGTGGATTTCTTCGGATGCAAAGAGCCATTGGATTCGGAGGTTGCATGGTGTCTGGTTGATTCAAGCTTCTTATAAGCTCTGGATTTTTTCTTGGTTGGCGATCTACCAAGGTCTCGGTCTCCCCTCCAAATCCCAGCTTGCCAAAAGTGGTCTTTCTGATGACCTTTGACCCTCTTGCTTAAAGTCTGAATCAGTGAAGCATATTTTTGTGCCTTTGCAAGATCTTGTTGGGTTCAGGTTCAATCTCAGTTGGCAAACATTCTTCGGGGGCATTTACATTGGCGCGCAGTTTCATTTGGTGATTCCAAATCAGTGATCCGAGATTCCTTGGCTAGTATTTGGCACTGTTTGAGAGTCTCCGCCTCATATATCCTTTGGAAACTCCGTTGCAAGTTTGTTTTTGATAATGAGGTTAGTTCTCAGTCAGATTTTTGGCAATTATGGCGAGATGAGGTACATATGCAACTCCTTGCAAAGGGGGCATTACTGATAAGCGATTCCAAATCGTTAGATCCGACCACTTATTCTGATTTCATAGCTGTTTTAGTATCCCTACGGAAGAGGATATGATGTTCATTGTATATACCCTTCGGGTTTTTTCATGTCTTTCTAGCTGCTGATGTAAATTTCTATTTATATAAGAAGTATCTTTTACAAAAAAAAAAGAGTACCTGCAATTCACACAAGCTGAGCATGCTGAAGGGAGATTTGCATTCTCACAGTTACCACAAATGTGACTTTTCCTCACCACCTGCCCAACAAATGCACGGAATTCAGATATTCATGCCCAAAATCAAACATTATGTTAATAGGTTTCTTTCAATAATGTTTAGAATTACCTGTTAAACAAAAGTCACAAGATAAAAAAACGTAACAAATGACCTGTCATTCACTTGCATAATTATCAATGAAGAGGACAAAACAGAAGGTTACTATCAATAATCCCACCAACTGCAATAATCTAGAAGGTTCTGGCCAGAATTTCAGAGAAAAAGAATTAAGTTGCAGACTTGAACAAGCAAAATTGAAATTACCTGCATAGGAGACTGAGGAATCCTTTCCATCCTAAATATTGACTTCCAACAAGTTGGAGAAAACTACATAGTGGTTGTTTTGAGGTGCAACACTGAAAATAGAATTTGTCCCATGGCTGCCACCTTAAGATTCCAGTGCAGTTATAGTCCTTGTGCCTATTTCAAGCATGTAACTGAGTATGTAGATGTCACTGGAAGCAGCAAAGTCATGTCTCACAAATAATACCTATGTTATAAAAAATCCCTCAATATATCTCATTCTTCTTCTTCTAAGCTTGTTTGTACCTATTCAAATAACATAAGGAAGCTAATGGTAAATAACAGAATGTGCCTTAATAGCTCTTAGAACAAAGCATATGAAGTTTCCAATTTCCTCATGAAATATAAAAGTATGAGACTAGCCAACACCAAAAATTTTATTTGCACGAACAATATTTATAACAAATAATAAATAATAAAAAAGGAGAAGAGATGGAGCCTGACGAGGAACTCCTAGACCATACACCCAATCCCTTCAAGGGGGCTGAAGCCTTTGTTTCAACTAGGGAATCATATTCTGTTGGAGGAACAAGGCTGTTGTGAAGCTGGAAACTAAGGTAAAGGTTCCGGATACTTCCAAGGAGAAGGGACGAGAATGAAATAAAACCATCCAGCGTGGCTCTGTCAGGTGGAATGAATACAGGTCAGACGAGCTCAGGTTTCAGGACAATGAATACAATGTGACCATTAAGGGAGATCTGCCCGAGGGGAGGCAAGTTAACATTGTCATTCAATCGATTTGGAAGCCGGAAGATGGAGCCTTAAGTTCTAGAATTTCTCAGACAGATGACACTGGTAGGGTTCACTCACAATCCAGTAAGACAGATCCACTAGAAGAGTGGATGAATGACGAGTTTAAAAGGCTAGGTTTTGTAGGATGGAGCCTCGACTTAGAAGCTCTGAGCAAAGTAAGGGGTACTGGAAGAAATGGTAAAGGGGCTGAGGGCACAATCATAAGGAATAAATCCAAGAAGTGTGTAAGGAGGCAGAAAGACCTGCTGAAGATGGCGGTGGATGAGGACATATAACTTGAACAGATTTTAGAATTCCATGGTAGGGCGATCAGAGGCAGGTTTTATGGTAGATAAATAGGGGAAGATTCACTAAGAGAATAGATGAAATCCCATTGGAATCCAGTATTGAGCTACGTTTTCAGTTTTCACATAATGACAAGGGGCTAGTTAGGGTTTTTTTCTACTCTAAGGAAGATGTAGGCAAAATCATGGGAAGCAATGGTATTGAGGTTTGATGATATTAGCTCTGTTGAAGTGGAATGCATGTTTTGATCTGTGTTCGGAACCCATGTCAAAGCAACTTGTATGGGTGAAATTACCTGGGCTCCCACTAGAATGTTGGTCGGATAAGATTTTAGGAGGAACTGGAGACAGTATACAACCCTGGATTTCGATAGCTCATATAAAACCAATGTGCAAAGAACCATAGCAAAAATCCTAGTCGAAGTTGATTTAAGGGAAGGGCTTCCAGATTATATTGAAATGGTAATGGGATCCATCATCCAACACATACAGGCAGATTGTGGATTATGTAAAGATTCCATTCCCATGTGTAAGGTGCCATGCATATGGTCCCATAGTAGAAGACTGTGTTCATCGTTTTACTAAGAAGGTGCAGAGGAAGAAAGAACTCCAACAGAAACAGGAATTGAATCAAAAAGGACTAGATACATAGAGAGAGGAGGAAGAAACTAGCAGTTTCTGCGGTGGGACAGTTAAATTCAAAAAAAGCTATACAAAAGGAGATTGATCAGATATCAAGATGATCATTTCAAGGCCAAGAGATGACAGGTGAAGATGTCCCAGTCGATTATCTACAAGCCAAAGATGAAATGCAGAAGAACAGTCAAAAAGGGGATCCGAAGTCAAATATCCTAGAGGACATTTCTGGTAAGTTAAGCTCTCATGAATTAGAAAGTTCAATTCATTCAAATAATGAAAATTTCGATTTAAGGGAAAAGTATCATGGGAAACTCCTATGGAAGCTAGTAGGAGCCCTGTAAGGGGGTCTAAATTCACTGGAGCCAAGGGAATTTAGAAGAACCCTGTTAATCCTCATAAGACCCTGGAGAAAGAAAATGCAAATTACCTCTCAAAAAAGGAAGAGAAAACAGGGCAAACTTTCAAAAATCAGATTCGAAAGATTCACCGAGTACCCAACCAAAACCTAGATACCAATTAAGATCTAGGAAGGGTGGAATTGGGAATTATGAACAGTATAGAGAGGGGTTTGGCACCTGAACCTATGAATCATTCCTCCACCATGCACAAGAGAAGGCACTAAAAGAGTTAGAACAAGGGAAACAAAAATCCATCAAAGGGATCCTCAGCGCAGGACAAAAACCCTCTAGGATTATCCCATGATTTGTCTATCCCTAAATGTCAAAGGGCAGCCCCTCCAAATGGCTAGCCCTCGTCAGACTTGTGGAGCTTCGTAAGCTAGAAGTTATCTCGTTGCAAGAAACTATGGGTGAAGAGAAAAGGCCAATTGAAGCATTAGGAAAATTGCTGAAGGATTGGAAATTTCTAGCTCTAGATGCAAATGGGAATTCGGGGGGTTTAATAACAGAATAGAAGAGCAATTTACACTTACTAAATTCTTCTTTCCTTGCAGCAGGCATATGTACAAAGTTTTTGGTAGAAGAATTAGAGAAGAGCATATTGGTGATCAACTATTATGGGCCTTATGAGGATAGGAAGCTATTCTGGAAAGAATTATTTGCTCAGGGATGCCTAAGAAAAAAACCAATCATAATAGGGGGTGACTTGAACTTTACACTTAGTAGATCTGAGGTCTGGGAAAAAAATGCAAGGCAGGGCAGTTTGTCAGATTTTTTCAGATACAAAATGCAGGAGGTGGGGTTAGTAAGATGTAGAACCTGTCAAAATTTTACACACCTGGAGAAATAATAGAGTGGGAGATGCAGGTGTATCTAAGAGGTTGGACAGGTTCCTGGTCTCTGAGACACTATTGGTGGAAGTAGAAAGGATTAGAACGTTTGCAAGTAGGAAGTGAGTTAGATCACTCTCCAATATTCTTGCAGATAGACAGACAAGATTCAACGCCAGCAACCCCTTTTAACTTTAACCTTGATCGGTTAAATGAGGAAGAATGCATAAAGATTGTAAATGAGGAATGGGTGGGGTATGATGCAAGTTCAAGGGTATCAGCCAGTTTTCAATTTGCTGAGGCATTAAAGAAGTTAAGAAGGCTGTAACTGCATGGGCATCAAAATAATTCAAAGAAACAGATAAGGAACTAAAGGAAGTTCAAAATTCAGCTAGCAGATATGTATAGTCAGAACACAGAAGGTGTTTTTGTGGAAGAAGAGATGGAAAAGCTGAAGAATTTGGAGAGTTTCAAACAAAAATTACTGGATAAAAGGGAAGTTGTCTTGACGATAAAGTGCATAGCTGTATAGTTGGAAAAAGCAGATGAAAATACAACCTTTTTCCATAATTTTGCTAATCATAGAAAGAGAGTAGACACAATTTGGGAAATGAAGAGATCAGATGGTAGTAAGGCCGAGAAGTTCAAAGATATAGCAGACTTGGGATTCTCATATTTTCGATCTATTTATTCAGAACCTCATAGAGCTAATATTGCTGAGATATTGAAGATTACATCTTTCTTTCCTAGGTTTGTTTCTGAAGAAGCCAACCAAATGTTGTTGGAAGAGGTTTCAAAGGAGGAATTAAAGACTGTGTTAGCCTCTTTTAAAAAAGACAAAATCCCTGGCCAAGATGGGTGGCCAGTGAAATTTTATCTAGGGTTTTATGATTTATTGGAAGAGGATCTCTTAAGGCTGATTGAGGAGGTAAGGAGAACAGGGAAAGTATTTGGGGCATTCAATGCCACATTTCTAGCCCTGATCCCTAAAATGGACTTCCCAAAGAGTTTTGATGAGTTTAAACTTTAGACCAATATCCTTATGGAACTGCATATATAAAATTTTGGCTAAAGTATTGGCAGTTCAAATCAAAAGGATCTTCTCAGAGGCAGTTTCACAGGAGCAGTTTGGTTTTTCGGCTGGCAGGCAGATACAAAATGCAATAGGGTCAGCTCRGGAGGGCTTGCACACTATCATATCSAAAAAACTACCAGCTATGGTAATGAAACTAGATTTGTCAAAGGTGTATTACAGGTCAACTTGGTTATATATCAGATTGCTTCTTATTCATGTTGGTTTCAGTTWACCTATTGTGAAATGGATAATGGGGTGTTTCACATCAGTTACCTTTGCAGCCCTTATAAATGCTTCAGCTTCCAGGTTTTTCACCCCATCGAGGGGATTGAGACAAGGGTGCCTTCTCTCCCTACTGTTATTTCTCATAATAGCAGAAGGATTGAGCAGGGCAATCCTAGAAGCAAAGAGAGTAGGGGCAATAAGAGGAGTTCAGCTGGAGAGGGACCTATCTCTAACACATCTTCTGTTTGTTGATGATGTTTTGTTCTTCAATGGATCAATAAGGGAAACCAAAAAGCTCAAAGAGATTCTTGAACTCTACTATCAAGCAACAGGTTTTGAAGTGAATGTCTTAAAATCAGCAGTTTCATTTAGTGCGCTGGAATCGGAACTTGAAAGACAGCTGCTTCAAATTTTTCCTTTTAAGCACCTTCAGTTCTAATCTGGATTTAAATATTTGGGCTTCCCTTCAAGCATAATGGATATGAGAAAAGATCGGGGAGGCAGGCGCAGGAGGGGTGCTCTTCGACCCTAGAGGAAATCAATTAATGGAGTATTCTTGGAATCTAGGAGCCACAACCAATAATAAATCAGAAGCATACGCTATGTATATGGGCATTCAATTGGCAATGAAAAGAAATATTACCGAGCTGAATATAGTTGGCGACTCTAAAAACACAATCCGCTATTTTATTAAGGCCTCCCCACCAAAAGATACAAGCCTGGATGATCTCATGGACCGCATTAGAAATTCTTTGAAAGGACTTCAGGCACATTTTTTTCACATCCTCCATCACCATAACTCGGTTGCGGATTCCTTAGCAAACAAAGCTATCGGGCTAGCTCCTGGTCATATGGGGGTGAATGGAAAGGTGCTGGTGGCTCCCCCTCCGTAAAATTTGAAATGTCCAATTGTCAAAGTTGGATCAGGCACGTGGTACGTCCTCCTCGACGCGTGGAAGGGACAGGTGCAGTTGATATGTTGTATAGCTCCATCAGAAGCCTGGGAACAGTCATTGCAAACCCAAAATGCTATCAGTCAGCGCGTGGCGAGATAATTCATAGGATGGAATTTGTACGGGGGAAGCCTGCGAATACACTGGGTATGATGGCTCTAGTGCAGGGGAGAGGTATGCTCATCATTCGGGAAGGTGGCGAGGCGGGTATAGTACGTCTCTTCAGCCAAATTAAGGAGAATTTCATCAGCAGTACCCAGGAGATGCATGGCCAACCTGTGAAGGATATCTCGGGCATGGGAAATCAGGTATGTGTTGGAAGCACAATTATATATGCAATAGGGAATATGGCTATCCACGACCTTTCTCAAATTTGGATCTGGAGTTTGTGTTGGAAGCCTCTGGGTCCCCTATCCTCTGATAAGTCTGGGCCAGCTGAGAAAGCCCAAGATTTTTCAACATCTTTGGATTCTGTAATAGGGAATATGGCTATCCACGACCTTTCTCAAATTTGGATCTGGAGTTTGTGTTGGAAGCCTCTGGGTCCCCTGTCCTCTGATAAGTCTGGGCCAGCTGAGAAAGCCCAAGATTTTTCAACATCTTTGGATTCTGTAATAAGTAGAGTTAATCTGGTGCGTACCCGCACCAGATTAAGGCCTCCCCACCAAAAGCCTGGCTCCAGCAGAACCTCTGCAGAATCTCCAGAGAGGTTGTTCAAGCTCCTGGAATACCCAACTCTCAGTACAAAAGCTAGTTCTCTGTGAATTCTTCTGGATAAGGAAGCAAGGATGGATAAACGGGAATGGATAGACAATGTGGATGAGGAATTGGAGGCTAGTAATGAGGAAAGGAAGAGATTGACTCTCAGAGTTAATTCCCTTAGTTCTACAGCAACTTTTACACTTGATACTCTCAGCCAACATCGTGTTCTCATAGGCCAACTTCAGGATGAAGTAGATTTCTTGTGTCGCTAGCTTGTTTCTCTTCAAGAACAGACAGCACAGAAGAATGAGGAACCTGGTAATTCAATGTCGGTTGCAGGGTCACCAGAAGGCGAGGAAGCAGAAGTGGGAATTCTACCTGACCTGAATGCGCCAGTGGAAATAGAGGAGGAACGTGAACAATCAGAGAAAGCTCCTGAATCAGCTAAAAAATGAATCATAGCTAGGGTATGTTTTAAATACTCAGCATGTAATAAGGTTTTTTCGTATCTATGTAGCTAAAATTAGATATAGTAGTAAGCATGGGACAAGGATAGATGGCAGAAAAACAATAGGCTGAAAGAAGCTCTGTCAGAGCTAGAATTTTGTAATTTTGAAGACTGTTTATGTTCTCTGTGGCTCTGGCCACGCCTTTTTTATATCAATATAAATCTACCAGTTCTTGTGAAAAAAAAATGGAAATGGGAAAAGAGACTGGGAATGGTGTTTAGAGAAAACAAAAGCTAGGATAAATCATTGGTGTAACAAATGGCTATCAATAATGGGTAGACTGACTTTAGATGTCAGTACTGGAGGCCATACCTGTTTTCTGGCACACTTTATTATTTATCCCCAAGGGATTCTGGAAAAGGTTAGAACGAAAAAGATCATATCCATGTGGACAGGTAAAAAAGAGACAGAAGGGATACCATTGGTCAAATGGAAATTAGTAGCTAGGCCAAAGGCAGGAGGAGGAGGATGGAGTCTAAAGAACATTTTCTTTTATGGGAAATCTTTAGCAGCGAAGAGCTTATGGAGGGTAATAACTCATGATAGCCTACGCAAACAGATAACGGTACAGAAGTATATTAAGCCAGGTTCGCTGATAGATCAGGAGTGAGGCTGACGCATATCAATTTTCCTCTAACTTGCTTTAAAGGTAAATAAGAGATAAGCTTGGTTTATCTGTATATTATTATAAAGAGAAGAAGTCGTGGCAATAGTGCAGCTGATGGCGAGCGGTATGGAGGTGTGTACTTGACAGGTCATTGTTTGAAGTAGCTCGTGGAAGCCACCTGGTTGATCTATAAGCCGCCTTTTATGACTTCTGTAATAGTATGATCTGCCAACAGAACCAAGGATAAAACCCAATACACACCATTGATTTCAGGGCAAAAGAGCTGACATTAAAGACTGATGAATGGAGTGCAAAAGTGAGTAATCATTTGATTCAGTCAATGGTTTACTTTTTAGTAAATGGTGCTGTGAGTAATCATTTGATTCAGTCCAAGGTTGGAAAAATGTTTTTCAGGAGGGTCACAGGAGAGTCACTTCTTGCCTCAATGGACGGTGTTGATCATAGGAGTCATCCAAGATTTAGGCAAACATGTTCTCTATTCGACTTCTGAGGTGCAAACTGATTTGAAGAAGGCACAAGAAAGATTACAGGGGTTGTACTTAAACTAGCGGGGCATGCACTCAATACCTTCTGGATTGTAACTAGTAATTCTAAGATCATATATCCAGCAAAGAGTGAAAGTACATCAATGGGAAGAGGTGAAATAGTACCAAAGGGAAAGAGACGCAGCCCATGGACGTTGTTGTATGACCACAAAGGTAACAAGATTGCGAAGGTTTTCAATCTGTTCTCGAATTTGGAGGATTTGAGATGACACCAGTTTGATTGGCAGAAAGTGAGTCGAATTTGGCTATGATTTAGGGTTTGGTCAGTTAGAGTTTTCATGATAGGTTGAGTTCAAATGAAGAACAGGAGGAGGGTCCTCTTTTACGTTCTGGATGACAGCGATAACGAAGATGTCTTGCTCGCTTAATTTCTTGAGTCCAAGTTACTTGTTGCAGATTCTGATTGATATTGACAATCGGAATTTGTGGTGGTAATCTTTTCTTCATCAAGTGTACAATTTGGAATGCAAGGTCCTTTATGATGAGTATTGGGGGGTTTACACAAGGACAAACAAGGCCGAGGCAGGGTGAACATGTCACCGCTGATGTCAAACCTAGACCACATGGAAGGCAGAATGGGGTATGAGGAGGAAGTTGTTGACTTCATCAATTATCCATTGGAAGGTCAAGAGATTTGGTCTAGCCCTGTTGTAGGTCATTTGGTTGCATTGTGGGGTTCCAACAAGCTACAGTAGTTGGGGTCCAGACCCCTGGAGGAGGTCACCATGGCGATTTTGGGCTAGTTGGTGCAGGAACGGAGTGTACAAGATGTCAAAACCTCGAGACAAGCGAAGAACAAAGTGACAAGACTTCTCGATAATCAAACCAAGGACCATAACTGCTTAAGTGTATCGCCCCACGCTTGGAATTAAGAACTCGATCTTATGGATCCATCATCCCTAAATACATGGTCAAAGGAGGATGGCAAGTTATTGCACTCTAGGTATGAATCTGAAAATAAATTGAATGAGACCTATCAAGAGTTTGATTTCCTTTGCAATAGTGCTATTAGTCAACAGGATTGTGTTTTCGGTTCTGGTTTTGTGGGCACTACATTGGATTTGAAACTATTGAGTGGTGCCCCATCCTCGATTTCGGAGGTAGTAGGGCTCCAATCTCAAGAGAGCTCAAGAAAGCCAAAGAGACATAAATGCATCAAAAAGGCACGAGAGGCCATCAACCTAAACTTGGGTGTAAAAACTAAACTCAATGACATTAAGGAAATGGGGGATCGAGCACTGGTAGGACAATTTCCTAGGAAGAGAATGAGTAGTGAGGAGCTGAAGAATTGGACCAAACTCAATTTCAAGCCAATGGTGGAAGCCTCTCCACGCACCCTAATTCTCATAAAAGGTTGGCTGGTTTGGATTTTTAGGTTGGTCGAAGAAGCAAAAATATTATTGCAACAACACTGGAAGTGGGGATCTCAATCCTTGTTCTTGAAGAAATGGCATATAGAGTTAGATGCTTGGTCAACTACTATGGATATTCTTCCGGTATGGGTTTGTATTCCAGGATTGCCATTGATTTTGTGGTTTGAGGAGGTGTTTGAAAAAATTGGTGACATTTTAGGTACTTCTTATGAAGCAGACTTATCCTTCCAAGAGACTAGGTATTATGGCATGGCTCATATCTTGGTAGGGCTAGAGGTGAGCAAAGATTTGGCAGAATCGATGGATATTAGAAGGGGAATTGATCTTTTCCGTCTCAACCTGGACTACAAAGGGTTACTTTTCATAGGCGTACGCTACCATTATTATGGGCACCTTGCTACAGAATGCAATTATCCAAGTATGTGGAACAATTGGGTGTCGAGGAGGCATCCAAGATCCAAAGACATTGGAACTGGAAACAACCCAGACTCTAAGTAGGAAAGAAGATGTAGGGGTTCAAGTGAACTTGGATAGCCATCGAACAAGAACGTTGGTAGCAAATGCT
>ML838518.1:128681-143496 GCA_009831015.1 Picea engelmannii | reverse complement strand
TGTTGATCTGTGATGTATTCAAGTATACTAGACATCTTATATATCAGTTCTCTTTTCATATTTACGTGGAAATGCATTTATTTGATGTTGTTAATGCTTTAGATATTTAAAAAATTGAAAAAAATTGAATATTTTTGTATTTTTTTATTCTTACGACATTTTCCGATATTTTCCCCGATGTTGCTGATATTTTCATTTTCGGAACCTTGGCGATATTTTGCTGCTGCCGATGTTGGTAACACTGCTTTATACAATGATATCAAAAAGTATTACATATAAAGTTCTCCAAATACAAACCTAAGGAATAACAAAAACCCTAATCTACAACAACTTCATAAAAAGACTTCAAGAGAAAGCATGAGAAGAAATAGAGAGGACACCATATATTGATTCCTCTAGTTGTCTAATGTTGAAAACTCTATTTTCAACACCTAGATAAGTTATTTCCTAGTGATTTCCTTGCTGAAAATTAAATTACAGCTTACTAAATAAAATATAATGGCTAGAAATAATAAAAACAAACGAAAGCAAACTGGAAAACAAATCTCACACAACACACATAAAATTCTGCCCTTCAAATCAGCTTTTTATTGATAATGAATCCAAGCTTACAAAGGCTCCCTTACTGGGAAAATGGTCCACTGATAATAGAAACATAAAAGTACAACAAAACTTGACAGCCTGATATGCTACCCAGCACTTTTGCTACCGCAGTACGACCCTGCAACTGTGACCTGTACGAACTGTATGTGCCCGTTGCGATTTGTACAACGCGCATGTACGTGCCCTTTTGCATTGTGACTCGCGTATGTACGTGCCTTGCTATACTTGCAACCCATGTATGTACATGCCTTGCTGTACTTGCAGCCCATGTATGTACGTGCCCTTCTGCACCTGCGGCCCGCATATGTACCCGCCCTGTTGTACTTGTGGCCTACGTGTGTACGCACCTTTCTGCACTTGCAGCGTGCATACAATGCTCTCTGTGGCTCTTGTATGGCTCGATTCGCGACTGTACCTGTTGCTGGTGCTGCACACTTGCTTCCTTCTCCTTTGGATTGAACCAATCTCTAGGTGAAAGTCCTTCTCCATCTATGCTGAGATCTCCTTGAATCACAGTCCTTTGTGATTCAACCCTTGAGCAAAATTCCTTTGCTCTCTCTAGATGTCCAATGGATGTGTCCTCTCCTCTCACCTTGGCTTCCTTTATAGTCTTGAGTTATGCCCTAACCCTAATCTCCAAAGTGATTAATGGTCGAGATTTGATCTCACCTCACTTGAGATCAATGGCTAAGATTCATTTAATTCATTAATGCTAATAACTTTAGCATTTCATTAAATTAAACTTACTTTATTATAAAAGGACATTCACTTTAAAAATTCCTTTAATTAAAGTGAATTTCCAAAGTTTTGAAATGTATTAATGACGACTTCCACATTTTAGACACAAACAAATGTGGAAGTACCTGTCCGATGCTACAAACATCAACACTCCCTCTTAGCGAGGAAGGTACTTCTCGAAGAGTCACTTGGAATTGTTTTTCCCTCCTGTCTTGCCACAATGTCACACACATCATCTTGCACCAAGGCATCTTGCTGTACTTGCTGGTCTACTGCCTCTTCAATGACGTTACTCATTAATGCCATGAAGTTCGGAAACTTCTTTGAAGGCCTACTCTCCCTGAATGTGTTCTTAGGAGCCTCAACTTGTTCCTAAGCATCCCTCATTGTCGGTTCAAACCAACTAGGTCTCCTTACAGAGCTTGAAGGGGCTTACTCCTCCTCCCCAACTAAAGGTTGACTCTCTGAACTGGAAGTCTCTGAACTCTGTTCTCCCTTCGGAGCCTCTTGCTGCTCGTCCTTTGCCATTGACATTTGTTCATTCACATCTGAATGGATAAGATCCAAAATCCCCTTGGACCTACGAACAAGCTTGCCCTACAACCTATATAACTTGCCCTCTCTAACTTCCATGCTCACCATTGTGTCAGGGTTAGCTCCCTCTGAATGTATGAGTACTTGCCCTTTCTTGAACATGACGACAAAACCCCTGTCTTCCATAACTGAGACAAAGCAAATTTTTCTTTAGTTTTGGTACATAAAGCACATCCTGGGCTTCCAACGAAATTCCTCACTAAAGCTGAAACAAGATAGTTCCCTCACCCTTCATTGCATACTTGGCGTCGTCACCAAGCTGCACATGGGTCCCTCAGTCCTTTTCTATCAGATTGCTGAATAGCTCCTGTGCTTCTGTCATATGATGAGATGCACCACTGTCCAAGTACCAAGCACTCCTTGTGTTGGTGTTGGTAGAGAGGCAGGAGACTAGTGAGAAGTCCTTCTCAAACTTTGTTGCAAACTCATCCAACCATGTCTCTCCTGATGTTGTTGTCTACATCTTCCCTTGCCCCTTCTTCTTCGGACACTGTGATGCCTAATGACCGGTCTTGTGGCATGTGAAGCACTTGATTTTACTCAAGTCCCTTCCCAGCTGTGAGGTTTCCCCCTCATTGTTACCCTTGGAACCTTTTCCTTTGCTCTTCTTGGCCTGACTGATTGGAGCCAGGTTCTTCTCTCCATCTTCTTGCTTGTCGGCTTTAGACTCCTCCTGAGTCTTTCCCTGGATGCAATCATCCCAAAGCCTCTCCCAATTGGGAAGTTTCTCTAGAGCGTAGATTCCCTTGACAAATGGTTCCCATGATTTGGGAAAACCATTCAGTTCCACACTTATGAGTTCCACGTCATGCACTTTCTCCCCAATGGTTGCAAGCTGATCACGTGTCTGAGTGATCATCATGAAGTAACTGGTAACATTGTCAGATCTTGACATCTGGATAGACTTAACAAATTGATTTTCGCCCCTGGAAGGTAATAAAATTTCTAATCGCCTTAGCTTTCCTGGACCAAACAAAATAGTTTTTATAGTAAGAGAAGTTGGGTTGGAGTCTCTGCGTCTGTCCCAACAACCATAATAGGCCTATAGCCCAAAATCCTTAAGTGTAATGGAGAGGGCTGTGGTCAAAGATGTTAAATAGTTCAGGCCTTACATTCCCTGAGCTTGTTTTTCAAGACCTTCTTCCTGTTCAAGTTGTCACTCTGGAACAAATCCACTAGAGTCTTGAACATCTCTCTGGCTGACTGCTTCTTTGCCACATGAGGGATCAAATGATCCTTCACTGCATCCAAGATTACTCTCTGGGCTTTGATGTCCTTCTTCTCGAGAGTGGCCTTCTCTGCAACATTCGTCGGTGTAGGAACAACCTTCTTTGTAATCTCCCAAAGGTCATGTTCCTTCAAAAGCAAGGTTACCCTCACCTTCCAAGACATAAAGTTAGATGCTCCATCCAACCGGTCTTCAAACCTGAGACTGGCTATTGCCATTACTAGATTCGAACAAAAACAACTGCTGTGTGCTTATTCCTTTAAGCACCCACAATAACTTCACTGCTGGTTTATAGATCTATTGAGATCTCCTTGAAGATTTGACAGGTCTGCTGCAAACTACTGTGGATCTGTGTTTGGTCCTTTAAACACCCACTGTTGTAAATCAAACCTAATAGATTTGTTGCTGTAAATTGCTGTGAAACTTGAAATTTGTCTCCTTCTTAGAGTGCAAGCTTTGATACCATGTTGAAAACTCTATCCCCAACACCTTGATAAGTTATTTCCTAGTGATTTCCTTGCTGAAAATTAAATCTTAGCTTATTGAATAAAATATATCGGCTAGAAATAATAAAAACAATGGAAGCAAACTGGAAAACAAATCTCACATAGCACACATGAAATTTTTCCCTTCAAATCAGCTTTTCATTGATATTGAATCCAAACTTACAAGGGATCCCTTACTGGGAAAATCTCCCACTGAGAATAAAAACAGAAAAGTACAACAAAACCTGACAGCTTGATTTGCTGGCTAGCACTTATGCCGCCGCAGTACGACATTGCAACTACGACATGTACACGCCCTTCTGCACCTATGGTTCACGTATGTACACTCCCTTCTGCACCTGCGGCCCATGTACGACGCTCTCTGCAGCTCTTGTATGGATCGATCCGCTACTGTACCTGCTGCTGCTGCGACACACTTGCTTCCTTCTCCTCTGGACTGAATTGATCTCTAGGTGAAAGTCCTTCTCCACCTATGCCGAGATCTCCTTGAATCACAGTCCTTCGTGATTCAACCCTTGAGCAAAGGTCCTTTTTTGCTCTCTCTAGATGTCCAATGAATGTGTCCTCTCCTCTCACCTTGGCTGTTTTTATAATCTTGAGTTATGCCCTAATCCTAATCTCCAAAGTGATCAACGGTTGAGATTAGATCTCACTTCACTTGTGATCAATGGTTAAGATTCATTTAATTCACTAAGGCTAATAACTTTAACATTTCATTAAATTAAACTCACTTTATTATAAAATGACATTGACTTCAATAGTTTCTTTAATTAAAGTGAATTTCCAAAGTTTTGAAAGGTATTAATGACGACTTCCACATGTTAGACCCAAACTAATGTGGAAATACCTGTCCGTTGCTACAAACATCAACATATAACTCCTTCAGCCGCTTGTTGAGCCTCCTTTGAGAGTTCATCTACAACCATGTTCAATTCATGATATATTTATGTGTGAATGAAATACTATCAAAAAGATTTGCAACTTCCTTCAGATGATCTGTTAGAGGTCTGAGAGTCATGTTTTGGAGCTGGCTAAGTACTCGCATCCTATTTATTACAAGTAACGAGTCTCAAAAAGCCTGCATTCTTTCAATCCTGTTCTCATTTGCCAATTTTAAGAGACATCTTAAGGCTAAGAGTTCGGCTGAATTGTTAATTCCTGAACCCAGACCAGCTTTGAATTTAAAATAATGCACATCTGAAAAGAATAAAGTTCCTCCAGCACTACAGAAATTATTTGGGCCTTGCTTGGTCACATCAATGAATTCCGATTTTTATGATTTTCCAAATCAAGAGTTCCCCAATTTGTCTTGGTACTCTATCCTTCAGCACTACCTTACAGCCTTGAAATATCCCATACACCTGTGAGTACACTTGAAATGCTAGTTTCTGGATGTTACTAAATAAGCTATCATTTCGTGAGATCCAGATGCCCCAAATTACTAGGCACATCAATGCTTTGAAAGCTTTTAACTCCTTTCTGAACCACTTTACCAAACATTGCTTAATCTTTACATCCTTCCATATTTGGTGGCAAATATATTGCACCTTTGGACACTTTATGCTCCCCCTTTGAGATACTTTGTCCTGAAGCATCATTGGAGCTTTTAGGACGTCCTCGCTCAAGCAAAATATGAATTAGTCTCTAAACTGTAGAAAACCTCTTGGATGGTTGTGATAACATCTGCAATTTGCAGCCTTGCTAGAAAAACAGGACTTCGTTTGCTAACAGAATACTCAGTTCTGTTTTGAGGAGGTTATCGATCTTTAAGGAAAGCCAGGTTTAGCTTAGAAATCGTCAATAATCAAGGAGAGGAGTACATTTGCATATGAATTTTCCATGTATAGGCCTGTGTAGAACTAGGAAACATTTAGGTAATCATAGATTCAAGTGCTGGTGAATCTTCTACCATATACCTTTCAATAGTTGATTCCATTTATAAAATCAAAAGTTGTTTGCAAATGTTTTGTTTAGTCAGGTGCATTAGTTGGAATAATTTCATCGTCGGCAATTTCTATTCGTTTAAAAGCATTTTTTTTAAAACAATTTTTTAAGCTTAATTTTTAAATTATTGCATGGAGAGAAGCAAGGTGCACTCTACTGCCCTGTATGGATGAGATGTGTATTGTAACACTAATAAATTAAAAAAAAAGGTTAAGGTCTGTAAGGTAAAAGTGAATAAAGAGATGACTAGAGTATAATGTTTTTTTTAAAGGCTAACTAACTAACTAACTAACTATATATATATAGTTAGCCTTTAAAAAAAGCATAACTTTTTTATTTCAAGCAGAAAAAGCAATGTTACATTTTGTAAGTGTCTGAGGTCACAAGATACTGAAAAGTCTGATAAAGACTACTGATGATCTGATAAAAAACCTAGAGAACAACCCTGTATCTCTAAGAGTACATCATGCCCTGAGGGCTTAACAGTGAAGACCTGAAGAGGCCAATACACTCTACTCTTTTCCAAGGGGAATGAAAGAGGTCAATATGCTAGCAGAGTAAAACATATGAGAAAAGCTTGAACCATGGAATCACGCCATCAAGAAAAACAACAATAATCCAAACAAAAAGCTATATGTGAGGTAGGGAGGTTGAATCCTCATCCCTAGTCTCAGTCATCTGAAGCAGCCCAATCTGCCCGTCAACTGCCTTCTTGGACAGCTCATCAGCCCCGTCATTATGCTCTCTAAAAACATGAATGCAATTGAAAGAAACAAACCTGGAAAGCATCTGTTTTACCTTATCAACCAGAGGAGAAAGACTAATGTTCTGGCTTCTAAATTCACCATTGATCCATCCAACAAGAAGGCTAAAGTCACCAAAAATCTGCATTTATGTGAGGTCTCTGTCCAAAGCAATGCCCACAAGGATGGAAATCGCCTTGAGCTCAGCCCAATTGTTACTACCTCTACCCAATCCACAGGAGAAGGATATCCAATGATTGTCTGAAAGGAAAAGAATACCTTCGGCCCTGCACATGCCCAGATTTGACCCTGAAGCACCATCAAAGAAGCCCCATGGGCTAGACTTGTCAATCTCCAATGAACCTACTTGCCTGGGAGTCCTTACCTTAGCTGGAAGTTGGCACCTTCATGCTTTCATATGTGAATTGGGTTTTGTAGAAGAGCTGAAATGGAGGACTGTGCCCATGGAAAATTATACAGTTCCTGGTAAGCCAAAGGGCCCAAAAAACAGTTGGTGGAAGTGATTTATGAGAAATCACTGCAGAGTCATCTAGCCAATTCTTAAGAGCATTCTCCACAGAATCTCCATCCCAATTCCCACATCCACCAGTCAAAGATCATGCTGCAGGCCATACTTCTTTGGAATAATGGCAGTTGATGAGGACATGTTTAATGGTTTCATCGTTAGTTTTGCACAGAATACAATAACTTGGTTCTGTCACAATCAAGCTAGAACTTTGTTGGATATGGCCAACCGAAGGAAAAGTCATGTTTTCAGTGGGGCTTTTATACGCCAAATTTTCTTCCACCACTATTAGTTCTCTCCCCCTTCACCTTCCAAAAACATTGCAGTGTAACTAAGCTGAGCTGTGTACTCACCTCCCAATGGACTTTTAGACCATACGAGAGAATCCTGATCAATTTTTAGCTTTATAGAACAGGCTGTCAGTCTTTGTGTATTCCTTGTGCATCCTTCTGTCTACCTCCTTTCCAGATCAAGATCTGCTGCTGTTCTCCAACCTTCATGCCATAAAGTTGAGTTTTCTGGGGCATGAGCATCTGGTAAGGAAGAAATCTCTCTGAGCCTTGAGTGATTTAAGAGGTATTAACAACCAGTTTTGTCCTCTGCCTGTTTCATGACAGAATTCAAGCATGAGACAGATCTTGCTTACGGGCATCCGTTACCTCTTGTATCAAAGAACCTAGCAGGCAAACCTGAGATTAGTGATCTTTGCAATATGTGTGGAAAGAAAAGGTGAAGGAGAACAGATGACACCAGTTTCAGCTTGAGGAGTACCCAGAATGGTCAAGAGCTATGATAAAAAAGGAAAGGGTCTATGAAACCCTTCTCAAAAGACCAAGATCTAGAAAGGAGCGACTGATCCATGAAGATACCTATCTGCAGCCTTGGAGTATATCTTGTGTGAGGGATTGGATGGTGACCCGGGTGAAGCTCGTGTGATCTTTAGGCCAATGGATTATGGTATGTCCTGAAATCATTGTTCACTAATGGAAATAGCCGAAGACTCCTGTATTTATTGATTTATGACCTACAGATCAAGTCCCTAAGTTTGATGTAGATAAGGGATTTCCCAGAAGAGAAACCTTTGAGCCAGAATTTGTCTTGCCAAAGGAAATTATGGTGGTCTTGAGGCCATATACTTTTAAAGCAGGTAAGCCGATGAGTAAAAACTCATATGATTCAGATCAGAATATCAGTGGAAGATACTGTAACTAGTCTTCATGGATTATTTGAAAGTTATGAATTACATTATGGAGTTAGTATCTGATGGTGTGTTAGTTGCAGCTGCCGTTCTTTCAGATCAATAAATTACTGTGTTTGCAGTTGACCTGTTGATGAAGCTGTTAAAAAATTGAAAGTGGGCATGGATTTGTGACTGAAGGTTAGATTTTGTTAGTTTTCTCAACTCAGCATCCTGCAGTGTATTCTGAATAAATCACTTATTAAATAAATGCACAGCTGAGTTACTTAACGAAATTACAACGGAAGCATAAAACTGAAACCATACACATTGCACAAAAGATTTCTGGGTAAATACCCCTGGAAAAACTCTGAAGGGAAAACCAACACCTGAGTTGATTTTATTAAATAAAATCTTGAGCTCCCGTCCTAGGATAATAGCCCATCTGAGGAAAATACAATCACACCAAATAGCCTAGCCTCCCTGGCTACTATCTCCCTTGCTGCCCCTTGTTCCTTCCTCTGATCCTGCCCACTCACACTTGGATGAAATGTCTTTTTCACCCAATCAATGAGATCTCCTCACTCCGTGTGTGTCTCATCCTCTCACTTAGGCCGCCTTTTATTATGTTGAGTTATCCCTAAATCCAAAATCCCAGATATCCTAAAGTGATCAAGGGCTAAGATTAGATCCCCCCTTCACTTTAGATCCAATGACTAGGATGTAATTAAATCACTTAAGTTACTTAAGGCATTAAACTCACATTAATTAAAAAAGTCATTCACTTAAATAATTAACTCATAAAGTGAATTTCCTAAGGTTCTGAGAGGCGTTACGGATGACTTCCACATGCTAGACACCAAGCCTATGTGGAAGTATCCGTCTGATGCTAAATACATCAACACTCCTTAGCAAGGAAGGTACTTCTATCACCTAGAAGTGGCTCTGTCTTCGCTATCAGATCTGCTACCATGGTTTCTCTCCAATCCACTTGATTGGTTGCTTCCTTTGAAACGAAAGCTATCTCTGCCATCTCGCTTGGAACCGTTTTCGAAGACTTCACTTTGATTATGCTTCTAGAAGGATCCTGCTCCTGAGCATCCTGTATGGTCATCTTGTACCATGACTACTTCTTGATAGACTTGGAAGGTTGCTCCTTCCCACCTGAACCTGAAGGTTGACTCCCTCTGAGCTGCTCAACCTTCGGAGCTATTTGCTCCTTGTTCTCTGCCACTTTGTTGCTTGCCATAGCTTGCATAGGCTGGCCTTTTAGCCTATACAAGTTGCTCTCTCTAACTCCGAGAACAATTGGCTAGATCCTCTGGGCTTGATCAATGCCCGTCCATCCTGGAATAAAACGTCAAAACCCTTCTTCTCAATCGCTAAGACTGAGAACACATTCCTCTTGAGTTCTGGCACCCATAGCACATTCATCACTTTCCACACTCCTCCTGACTCCATCTAGAATGGCACTATCCTAGATCCCTTCATTGCATGCTTGGTCCCCATACCAAGTTCCACACACACGTTTGAGTCTGACTCTGTGAAGCTCTCGAACAACTCCCGTGCTCCTATCATATGACATGTGGCTCCACTATCTATTATCCATGCACCCGTTGATTTGGTGCCCAAGGAAGTATGGGAAACAAGTAAGAACTCTGTCTATTCAAACTTCTTGGCAAACTCATCCGCTTGATCCTTTGTCGACGCAACTACCTTTGATTGCATCCCGTTTCCACCCTTCTTCTTGTTCATACATTGACCTGCATAATGCCCAAACTTGTGACATGCATAGCACTTGACTTGGCTCATGTCTTTCTTCTTGCTGTCTTGAGAGGTAGACTCTCCATTAGCAAACTTCTTGAACTTTCCCTTCTTTTCTTGGCTGGCAAGAGCAACGTTCTCATCATCATTCTTGTACCGACCTCCATTCGGATCTTCATCTCGAAGTTCTTCCTAAACAAAGTCATCCCACAACCTCGACCAATCAGGGAGCTTCTCACATGCCACAATCCCTTTGATGAGCGGTGTCCATTCCTTCGTGAAGCCTTTGAATGCCGTCCTCACCAACTCTGAATCATCTCTTGTCTCCCCTATTGCAGTCAGTTCATCTTGAACTTGTTAGATCTGGGTGAGATAAGTTGTCACCGTGTATGATCCTGTCATCTTCATGTCCCCGAGCTTCTCTCTTAGCACCATTTTGCGATTTTCGTTCTTACTATAAATTAAACCCTTCAGAGCCTCCCACATGTCACTGGCAGTTGTCTTTCCAGATAAATGAGGGATCAAATGAACCTTCACTCCATCTAGAATAATTCCTCTGGCTTTCACGTCCTTTAGCTTATGGACGGTCGAATCTTTTGGATTTGCTGGTGGGGCCACAATTGAGTTTGGAAATCCCCAAATGTCATTCTCCATTAACACCGACGTGATCCTCTCCGTCCAAGGACTATAGTTGGAAACCTCGTCCAACCTATCCTCAAATCGCAACCCTGTTTCCATCTTTGCAACCTGCTGAAAAACTCAAATTTTGCTGCTCGGACCTATTGCCCATTGCTTGTTGCCCGAATCCCTATTGAAGCTGCCCGGATCTCATCCCATTGCCTGGGGCTACCCAAATTTCTTTCTGCTGCCCGGGGGTTGTTTTCTAGGCTACCCGAGCTGTCACAACCTTGTTGGTTGTGCTGGTAGCCTGTCTTGTTCGGCTCGGCCCCGTCACGGCCCTTGCTGGTTGGTTCGGCCAATTGGATGCCCCGTGCATGGCCTGCTCTGGCTGCTTGCTGTGGGTTGGCGGCTGGCTGTCGGTAGACGGTTGGCCTGCTACCTCTTTTTCTTTTGGCTGCTAGTTCTCTATCGACGCCCTCTTCTCAGCTCGCGTGGCTCATAGTGCCCCTGCGACCACCCTTTAACCTGCAACCGCAGACCTCCCTTTGTTGGAAACCAGATGTCCAACCGACGACTGCCATCACCCTGCATGACTGCTACCACTTCAGTGCCGTTGACCTTTTCCCCAACCGCAACTACACTTGTAGCACCCGCTCACTTCAGCTTCGTGCAGTCAACCACTCGGTTCGATCCACCGCCCTTGCACTCAATCGACAACTCTTTGCTCCAACATGGCCTCACACAGCTCGATCTCAACCACACGCTAATTTCTCAGCAATCGTCACACCTCTACAACAACCCGTGCGGTCGTGCACTCCCTACTTGTCAGTTTTTCTTGGGTTTTTGGCGAATTTAAGGAAGTTTTCTATGATTTTGATCTCTCCCTAAGGGGAATGCACTCTTTTTCCCTTTAATTCAGCCACAAGTTGCTTCTGATCTACATTGGTATTTTGACATCTACATATGGAAATGACATTTTCCCTGCCTCAGTGGGGCTAACTATCATGCATGGACTGTTCAAATGGCAACTCTACTTTGCATTGTGCAGTGAAGGCTCATGGATGTATTTGGATAAACAACTTACCATTGCAACTGATGACATTTATGATCTTGTATGTTTGAAGAAGGATAAAGCTCTTGGATTGATCACTCTATACATGAAACCCGTTCTTGTCCATCACACAAACAAAAAAAGTGCAAAGCATGTATGGGATGCTTTCCACACCCTATTTAGCACATTGAACACCACTCATATCAATAGATTTGAGACAGTGCGCTCCAACCTCAAAATGGCGGATTTTTCCCTTCTGAGGAGTACATTTCTAGGTTCAAGAATCTGAAAGCAAACATTCTTACAAGTTGTGGTAAGGGTAAAATGGATCTTGAATATATCAATATTGTTCTTAATAACCCGTCTCTTGCATTCCAAAATTTTTCTATCATTTTTATAACATTCCTCTTTTTTTTTGAAATCCAACTTCTCCTACTTCGAAAGATGTATTTTGTAATCTTATCCAACATCAAGTCACCTTGAGAAATATGACTGAATTATCTCCTTGGGAACATGCCCACACTAAGGCTACCCCCTCCTCATGTATGCATGAATCTCCAAGGTACACTTCCAAGTTTTCCAAGAAGAAGATGTAATATGCTCGTATTAACATAAGGAGGGACATTTGTTAAAAAATTGTGACTCTCAACTTCAAAAGGTTGAAGATATTGCTTGGAAAATAGTTGGAAATGATAATCTCTTTGAAGACAAGGCTAGTGAGTCCACACACTTGGTTGTGCACACTGCTCTATGATCATCCACTTTTGCTGAAGAATGGATTGCAAAGTTTGGGGCTACCAAACATATGATGAAGCATTGACACCTCCTCTTCAATTATAGTGATCAACATAAAGGTGAGCAGGCAATTATTGTTGATTACTCTACTCTCCTTGTCTCTTGTTGTGGCATTGTTCAAATTGATAATGTTTAGTACAAAGATGTTCTCCATGTTCCTAGAGTAGGACCCTATCTTTTTTCTATTTATTGCATTATTTACACCAATAAAAAGGTGGAGTTTTGGCTAGATATATAGGTTTTTAAAGACATCAATGACAACTTCAAATTTGTTGCCTTTGGATACTGTGGTGAAACTTAACACGTACAAGTTGGGGAACTCTTCTCTGCCTCCAACTTCAAATAAGTTCATTGGAATGGTGGCCAATGTAAAGGATGAAAGGAAGCTATGGCACTTTTGTTTTGGTAACACCAACTATGGATCCTCGAGGCAGATGAGTCACCGTCACCTCACTGAAGGCCTTCCACAAATCAACCCTCCTAGTGGTGTTTTTGAGGGATATGTGATGGGTAAGCATCATCAAGTGTCCTTTCCAAAGGACAACTCAAGAGGGGCCTCTAGAGTCTAAACCCCTTGGGTTAATACACAGTGATATTTGTGGTTCCATGGTCACTTCTTCTCTTGGGGGAGCCAAGTACTTCCTCACCTTTATTGATGAGTTTTCTCTATTTCTATGGATCTACACCTTACTCCAAGAATGAGGTGTTTGACGAATTTTGAGAATTCAAAAACTTTGTTCTGAAGCTCAATGCCAAATTCTAGGAGTTCAAAAACCTTGCTTTGAAGCTCAATGTAAGCATAAGATCAAGTGTCTTTGGTTTGATGGGGGAGGAGAATATATTGATAGTTCCTTTCGTAAGTTTCTTTGCTCTCATGCCATCTCTTGGCAACAAACTATTCCTTATACTTCTTAGTAAAATGGTGTGGTTGAGCAGAAGAATAGGGCTATCATGGAAATGGCCCGTTGTATGATTCACTCTCAGAACATGAAGCTTTCCTTTTGGGGTGAAGTGGTTGTTTATGCATCATTTATGATCTATTGCACACTTGCTTATGTTGTGTCTCGTATGATTCCTTATGTGCACTTGCATGGGAAAAACCCCTCTATTTAACATTTTAGGATTTTTGGATTAGGTGCATGGGTCCACCCGCCTCATAGAAGGTGCACTATATCACTTGTCTAGTATACTCCTCTCTAGACTATTTTTGGCTACATTGAATCTTTTTAGGGGGGTATTGTCTTTATGACTTCGTCACTCCATGTGACTAAGCATCACATGGCTATCTTTGATGAGCTTATTTCTCATGGTCCACCAAGTTCTCTTCCATCACTTCTTTCTGGTGATGATTATCAATGACATCATATCTCCACGGAACGTCTCTACTTCCTCAGTAGAGTTACTTCTTGATGACTCTCAACTTCTTGTAGTGGATCTTAACACATCTTAATTGAGTCTTGGTTTATCCATTGGCACCTTTTTGAGCTTATCTTTTGGACAATCGTAGGTGACTTATGGCCCTACTCGCTCAACAAGCTCCTCTTCTATTTTGGAGGTCTCTTCTAGGCTTACAACCTAAATAGTTATGGTGGTTTAACCATTCTAACCCTTGACCTGCACATCTAAATATTACCTTGGTCACACATCAAACATTAAAGTGTCATAAGTATTAATTACTCCTAACAACACTTTATTGAGTGTTACCACCCTAACATTGGAATCTAGGCTTTACTTGGTCTTGTGTGTCTCTTCAACCTCCGAGTCGATTTATGCTTTGCTAGGTTTTTGAATTTTTGTTGTGGCCTTGAAAAGGGACTACACAAGATTTGAACCGACGACCTTATTTTGCTATACAAACGACTTTACCAATCTAGCTATGCACCTAGATGCAGAGTCCCTTGGCCTGCCTTTCTTTGAATATCGTAGTAATCTATGGTACTCTTCAAGAAGATAATTCCAAATAGTTCTTTTTATCAAAATTCATCAAAGTGCTCAAATTGTGGATGGAAGGGACTTTTCTTTCATGTAACAAAACCCTTAGGAACAAAACTTTGTTAACTTGAATTATTTATTGTCTTTAACCAACAAAACATTATTATTCCAAAATCCACTTTTGTTCCTCCTATGTTAAAGTACCACGTGTCAATAAGTGCTTGAGGCTAAAATGATCAGTTTCACTGAGGAACTTGGCACCTAAAAGGAATTGATGCCTCTTAGCCATTGCATAGCCACCATTTCTTTATTGTATGTTGACATGCTCTTCTCCCTATCATTCAACTTGCAGTTCTTAAAGGACATGGGTTGATCATCTTGTAAGAGTATTGCATTGAGACCAAACCTAGAAGAGTTACACTCAAGAGTGAAGGGACAAGTGAAATCAAGGGTAGTAAGCACAGGTGCTGAAGCAAGGGCTACTTTAAGGCTCTCAAAAGCTTGTTGGGCTCTAGTGGGCCAATAGAAGGAATCAGCCTTAGTGAGGTTAGTTAGGGGACGGGCAATAACATAGAAGTTGCGTACAATCTATG
>ML838518.1:105379-122181 GCA_009831015.1 Picea engelmannii | reverse complement strand
CTATTACAATAACCGACATGATCAATCCACAATGGGGATTGATCCTATGAATAATATATCAATAATAATAAGAATACTCTTTGCAGTTACATTATTTCAACAATCTCTGCAATATTGTGCTTGAATAATTCCTAAGGATCTGTGTAGGCTCTTAGCAGACTGCATAAATGAGCTCTTTCACGCCCTAGAGCTCTGATACCATGTTAATTTTCAAGTATAAACAACGATAGAAGATAACAGTAGTGTTCTTTGTCTCTTTAAATGATAAACAAAAACATAAGAATCATAGGAAGATCACTCATTCACAGAGACACAAATATTTATCCTGGGAAACCCTCAAGGGGAAGAAAACCCAACAAACTTCTGTGATATATTGATCAGTGAATCAAGTACAATAAATTTACAAGGCAATAACACTAAGTCTCTATTACAAATCTGCCCTCAAACCTGTAGCTATTGCTGTCCCCCAAAAAATGCCCTTAAGGCTGACTCAAATCTGCCCTTTAGTTGCTGTCCAGAACAACCTTTAATTGCTGTCCAAAACATAAATATCAGCAGCTACAGAAGTGCCTTTGTTGTTCCCTTGCTTCCTCAGAAAACACTAAGCTGCTCCTTCAGAAAATACTAAGCTGCTCAAAATATGTCTAGGCTGCTCCCTCAGAATGGCTTAGCTGCTGCTCAGAATATGTCTAGGCTGCTCCCTCATAATAGCTAAGTTGCTGCCCCAGAACTGTGATAATCTGCTTCTATTTGCTGCCCCAGAACTGTGTTAACCTCTTCTAGAAATACACTTCCTAGCTGCTACTCAGAACTGATATATAAACCTGATATGAAAAACCGATGTCTAGAAGAGGTTGCCTCCCTCTCTTTATATAGCAAGGAGTCTAGGATAGGAGTCTTGAGGTTAGTGTCACCTTTTAGGTTAGGATAGATGCTAGGATAGGTGCTAGGAAAGGAGGCCGACTTAGCTAGGTGACCGACTTACTTTTAGAGGAGGGTTGTTTAGGAAGGGACAACTGGCAAGGGGGCAGCTTGATGACAGTTGGCAAGGGGGCAGGTTTGATGACAACTGGAAAGGGGGCAGCTTAATGACAGCTGGAAAGGGGGCAGCTTGAAGAGCTGCTAGAGGAATATCCTCTGCAGTTGCTCAAAATTTTAACAATAATTTGGTCGAGTCTTGGCAAATTCACACCTCGATTCCTTTGCATAGAGATTATGTTGGGATAACGTATTCAAGACAGTATTTAAATGCTCTATATATTATGTGAATGTTTTATTATATTACAGTATATCGTCAATGAAAACCATAACAAACTTGCGGAGGTACTTACCAAACACCTTGTTCATTAAAGCTTGAAAAGTAGTAGTAGCATTGTAGAATATGAATAGCGTCATCCAAAATTGGAAGTGTCCTTAATGAGTCCTAAATGTGGCCTTCTCTTGGTCCTGGAGCCAGAAAGGTATTTGGTAGTAGCATGAATGGAGGTCAATCTTAGAAAAGAATTGGGCATCATGTAGTTCATCCATCAAATCATCATCATGGGGCATGGGAAACTTATTCTTGATAGTGATTCAATTGAATGCTTTATAGTCAATACAGAGGCTATAAGAACCACCTTTTTTCCTCAAGACAACTGGGGCAGCATAAGGACTCTTGCTAGGAGTGATGATCTTGGCTGCTAAAAGCTCCTATACAATCCTTTCAATCTTTGACTTCTGAAAATACCCATATTGATAAGGGCACACCATTATGGGACCTTTGGAGGGGTCCAACTCAATAACGTGTTCCATGCCCCTTGTCGAGAGTGTGTTTTATAGGCATTTCCTAGAATCCAACTTTGTACTTCTGAAAAATTGCAGAGAGGCTTGGAGCATAAGTTCATTGAGGAGGGGTGGCTTCCATGCAGTACAAGTGAGCCTTGAAATCAAAGTGACCCTTCTTCAACAGTTTCAACATGTGTTGGGAGTCTATAGTTTGGATGCTCTTAGGTTCGAGTCCTTTGAGAGTCACCTTATGACCCTCTTGTTGAAAAGAGGAATTTCTCTTGGTTGTTAGTGGAATAGGTTCCTATAGAAATAAGCCATTGAATACCCTAAACAACATTAACATCCAACATCCGTGACTTAAAAATCATCCTTGATAAAAACATTCCATAGAAAGTTTCACCTTGTGCACCACACCATCACATTGAATATATTTATGGCTTGATATGCTGAAGGGGAAGTGTTTAGAAGTATTGAGATAGAGACCCAAACACTTACCTGTATCTTATCAAGAATGTTTAATGTACTTCTAGGGTCAACCATAATAAGGACTCATTTGTTTTTTAATATGGGCATAAAACTTGCAGGTATTGAGTTGACCCACCCTATCCATAGTAGTAGGGGACCGAGGGTTCTCCCATTTCTTAGGGTGGAAGGGATTGATCTTGTAGACTAGATATCGTTATGAAGTTCTTCAAGAAGAGTATCTACAATGGGTTCATAGTCTGAGTCAGATTCGAGTTGGTCTTCGGCCATAAAATGTTTTTGGGTACTGTAGAGATGATCCTTAAACCGGGTTTTAGAGCATCTACGTTAAGGCTTAAGTGGGAGGGTTAGGGTTTTGGTCAGAATGACTAGTAGGGGCTTTAACATGTGGAGATTGAAGCTTGCACTCTCTTTTGGCCTTTATATCATATGTTTCACTTAATATCCCTCTTCATATATTTTGGTTAGAATGAAGAGTAGGGGCTTTAACATGTGGAGATTCAAGCTTGCCTTCTTCCTTCTCTATAACCAAGTATGTTTCACTTATTAGCCTTAATATAACTTGTAACTCTTCCAGCTATAACAAAAGCCTTTTCATAAGTATCAAGTTCAAACATTCTTTCCTTAGTTCGGAGCTCTGACCATAGATTGGAAATATAAATGTCTTACACATGGTTAGGAGGAAGTTTACCCTTAGACTCGATAACTTGGAACTTCTTTGTAAATTCTTCAATATGTATGTCTCGCTGGAAAAAAATGCATGAGTGAATGTCATAAGGCTCATCCCAGTGGTGATATGGTCTTTTGAGTTATTGCATATGTAAAATCACTAAAATTCCCTCTAGGGATTTTAGTTGTCCATCATTCTTCCCAAGGATGAACTACCCCATCTAGATGTTGGAGCACCACAGTCCACTTATCCTCTGTAATGAACATAACTATGAACATAATAACATCATAACAATAATAATATAGTTTATTAACGTAAGTTAAGAGGCACGTACCTCTTCATCAAGAGGCACATACCTCTTCACCTCGTGACCAGTCAATGCTATAAGTAAACCGTCATGAGGGTGATTGTAACATCACTTATTATTCATTATCAATCAATTATACAATTCAGAAATATTCTGTCTACAAATTAAATAACAAGCTTACTTGTTACGGTGGTATCAGAGCCAACCCCTGGCAAGTGTGGATTAACCCTGTCCGTACAACAGCCGCCAAGGCTTGGATCGGCTGCATCATTCGTCCGTACCATACCTGTTCCGTTGCCAATTCACAACTGCCATCCATACACTGTTTGAACCTGTCCGAAATTCCGTATGCTGGTCCGTACACATTTCTGTATTGTCCTTCCACCGTACAATTTCATGCGCTGTCCGCTGCTGTCTTGTTCGTGCTCCCTTTTGTACACTCGCTGTCCGCAACATCCCTATCGGCCGCTTACCGTACCATCTCAACCACTTTTTTTAATTCCATTCGTGACTTTTAAAAAAAAAACGTGACCCTTGATATCTCATTAAAATTGGATTTTTTTAAGCCATTTATAAATTTTAATTTCATTAAAAAAAATAAATTCATATTATAAAGTAATTGTATATTATAAAGTCACTTTATATAAGGTTACTTTATCATTAAATTCTTTTTTCTGGGGGAATTATATTTAAAAAAATAAAATATTGAAGGAAGTAGGAAAAAGAATGAGGAGTCATAGGAAGACATTAACCGTCATAAAAGCGAAATCAATAGCATTAAATATCGTCTTGGTAAAGTTGAGAAGAATCAGGAGGAATTTGGTGAAGTACAAAAAACACTATTAGAAAAACTCGATAAATTATTACAAAAAGAAAACAAAATTGACACATTAATAAACACGTCAGAGGAGCGATGGAATAGTAATTTAATAATAAGGGGTGACGACAAGGACAAGAGTACAAGGAAGCTTAATGAACAGATCGAGATAATTTAACAATTAACCGAACGAGTGGATGCATTATTCGCAGAATTGTTAGACTTTCGAAGACCATCACAAAGTTCTCGATCTCAAAATTTAGAGGATTAGGGACACCAAGAAATACTAGAGATAATTTTTTCAAGAAATACACACAAATTTCAAGATAGAGATTACTAGAAGTTTAAAAAGGAGTTACCGAAATATGACGGCAAGGACCATAGAGGAGCTGTTGTCTGGATCAACAAAATGGACTGTATTTTTGAATCAAACCCTCCACTGGGTGAATGAGAAAAAATAATGACAACATCCGATAGTTTAGAAGGAGAAGCTTATGACTCGTACCTATGGTGGTCCAGGAAACGTGATGCTCATTCCTTCCATTGGCAAAACTTCACAGATGCTCTACTAAAAAGGTTCCATGACGAAGAGGACGATGACTATATAACAAGTTCGTCCATCTTAAACCTCTATTACAAAAATCAGTGATAAATCGCCAAAATCGGCAAAAATCGCGAGTTTTTGGCCAAAATTTTTTCTCAAAAAATCGGTGAAAAAATCAGGAAAAAATTGGGAAAAAATCGTGGGTCAATGGAAAAAATCGCCTGTGTAAAAAAGTCTGCGCATTTAAGGTTCCATGAGGGGGTTTTTTGGTTTTATTTGTGCATTTAGCCAAGGAGGAGAGCCAAGCCATTCAACCAGCCAAGGAGAAGAGCCAAGCCATTCAACCAGCCAAGGAAGAGTTTGCCATTGGGATTTTGTGGATTCAAGGGTCAGATTTGTGGATTTAGTATACCTCACGCCTTAATGATTTGGTCTACGTCTACTTGTGGGTGAAGCAGCTTGAGATAAAAATTGATGCGAAGGCCATTTCATTGGATGGGATTGACACCACTGCTGCATGGAGGGTGGAGGTTGAGGAACCTGTTATTGACACCGCCCTTGATTGGCTAGAGGATAGTGGTGATGATCATGGTATCTTTGAGGACTTGGATCATGATGTTCCAGAGGATATTCAGTTTCATGCAGAGTCTGCAAGTGTGCCACCGGCAGAGCCACAATCACAGTCGGAGGGAGATAGGCCCAGTGGTAGCACTAGTAGTCTACCTCCTCTACCAGTACCTTCTTCTAGGGGACATCTGTCTTGAGGGTCTTCTAGTTCTTCTAGAGGACGTTTGACTCCAGTACGAGGCGCACATGCCTCAAGGGCACCTACTCCTAGTGCTAAAGGAAAAACACTTTCTACAACGATTACCTTTGCCCGTAATCGATAGTTTATTTACTTGATTTCATTGTAGATGACTCATGAGTCATGATGACGATCATGAGATACATTTATTATATTTTTTGATGACTCAGGAATTAGGACATGATTCATTTTTTATGTGTGATGTATCACTAGACATCTTATATATCTTATATATCAGTTTTCTTTCCATATTCATGTGGCAATCTGTCTATTTGATGCTATTGTTGCTTTAAATGTTTCAAAAATTAAAAAAAAATGAATATTTTTGTTTTTTTTTAAGTTTGCCGATATATTGCCGATGTTTTGTCGATTTTTACGAAACGATGTTTTCTGGACCTCGGCGATTTTTTCGCCGAAACGATTTTTGTAACATTGTCTTAAACAAAAAGGGAGCGTAAACGATTATACACACGAATGGGAGGTTCTGGCAACAAGGTAGTGCAGATTCATTGATAAACAATTACTAAAAATGTATATCTGTGGATTAAAGGATTACATTTGTAGCAAAATTAAACTATGGAATCTTAAAACTATTGAAGATGCTAGACACGCAACAAGGCTACTTGAACAAAAAGACAAGTTCAATAAGCCATCATTCGCAGGTCCAGAAGCGTCAAACAAATATTCAATTGCAAAACCTAATAAGTATTCTACAGACAAGTCTAACCCAAATAAGAAATGGGTGAAAAAATGTAGATATTGTGGGGACAATTGGGTTGTAGGGCACAGATGCGATAATAAAAAATTATATACTTGCAAAGTAGAGAAAGAATCAAACTCATCAAGTAGTGAATCAGATATAGAGAACAAGAAGAAAAACAATTGTCGTAGGTGTGGGGAAAATTGGATACCAAGGCACAAATGTGAGTACAGGTCATTACGCTACTTTAGAATAGTGGATGGGAAGCAAGTAGAAGTCCCAAAAACAGAGGATGAAATCACTAAAGCATACAACGTAGATTCTGACCATGATGACATACCACAAAAAGCATCACTAGCTTCAATCTCATGTGTCCAAAAAAAATCGAAATGAAGAAAACAAACTTCAAAGAGAGATAATTACTCCAAAATATATTCCACCACATCTCAGAAAGGATAAAAGCCAACCTCCAAGAAAAGAAGAAAGCAAACCTACAGTTTTGTTGGCAACTATGACAGGAAAACCACAACTTAAGACCCTAAAACTATGGTAGTCATAAAAGATAGAAATTTAACAATACTCATAGATTCTGGCAGTACTCATAACTGTATAGACATTGATGTCGCAAAAAAGCTAAACCTTTTCATCTACCCCATCACGGACCTCACAGTTAAGGTTGCTAATGGACAAAAGGTCAAGGAGCTTGGAAAATTTCATAAAGTCTCAGTTCAAATTCAAGAACTAGAACTACAAACAAGATTCTATGCTCTATTGCTCGAAGGAATGGATATGGTGCTAGATGCGGAATGGTTGATACAGTTGGGGAGTTATGCCACAAACCTTGAAGAATAATTCATGGAATTTAATTGGCAAGGTCAGCACTATAAACTAGATGGTGTCGAAGCATCCACTCTTAAGAAGAATCAATTACCACCAACGAAAAAAACTTCATTTCACTACAAAAACATGCTCTACTAGAGAGAATCCTATTTTACTATGCTTTGAGGACAAAACGTTTCTTAATGTTGATATTATCGTAGTTGCGGGAGGTATCAACCTCCATGTGTAACCTCTATCTAGATTAGAATATTTCGGAAGCTAGAGAAACCTTAAACAGATGTGTAGAAACCTTAGAAGACAAGTCGGCTCAATAAAAGAATTAATATTAAAGTATTAGTCTTGTTACCGTGCAATTTGTACTTGCCCAAAGCCCAAGGCAAGTGGACACAGAATTGGCGTAACTGGGAATGACCTATCACTATCACCTTAATAGGAAATCCCTTTCTATTTAGGAGTATGTCGAGACTACCCCAGGGGAGACGTCCCCAAGGACCTGAGGGTTTGAGAAGGCCAAGGCAAATGATATAAGGAAGTCCCTCCCCTCTCACAGGTCACTCAAGTCAGGGTTTTTTATGTCTTATTGAAGCTGAAGCAAAAGAATATTATTGTGTACCTGCCCAAAACAAGACAACACAGCAAAAAGGGGCACTTTCCAAGTACCAAAATGAGATTAGTGCTTCATAAGACAATGAACTCCCAAGAAGAGTACTAGCTGATATAAAATTGCACCAGTGTAACAGTTTATAACAACAAATGATTATTTTGTAACAACCACAATAATGATGCTTCAAAATGCTTGAATAAAGACTTGAAATAATAGCTTTAACTAGGCAAATTGATAATAGATATTTACAAGCAGTTTTTGGCACCACTTAATTTCAGCCAATAACCCTTAAAGAGGGCCGAATTTCAGACCACCACTCGTGTGATGAGTCAATCATGATAAAATGAGAGTTTTATCTCTCTATTTATACAATAATTATGACCTTTAATTAAAATTAGGTCATCAAAAGGCCGACATGTCCAAATTACATCAAAAATCCAGTTTTTACATAAATGTCATTAATTAAACCCTAAAATCACTTTTAGAGGTGACGTCATGCCCTTCTAGGGTGACGTCATGCCTCCTGGGTGGAATGTTGGGCCTCATCTGCAAAACGTTAGGACTCCTAAGCCCCTGGATGATGCCACACGTGCCAATTAGCACACAACTGCCTCCATAATGCCAATCCTGATGCTGGGTTACATCTAGGGTCACAAAGGTGACGTCATGGGCCTACCAAGGCCAACATCCAGGTGGAAGAGCAAGATCCCCCTGGGTCTAGGTTTTCCAAAGTGTCTCTGGTGAAAAATCCTTCTTTCTTCCTGGTGCAAGTCTCTGACATTTCTCTGCCCCTGGCTGGGGTCACAACATCCATTGGTGGGCTTTCAACCTCATGGAGGTCCAAGCTAATCATCTCCCCATATGTACCTGTCCACCGGGCCAAGTCCTGCAGCAACAACAGGTACGCCCTCCATGGGCTCATAAGTCACAGGGATCATATCAATGTCAATCACATCCAATAATCAAATTACCCAAACATGTGAATCAAACCCCCCTTCACCCTGGCAAATGCTCAAAGATGTTATGCAGTTTAACAAGTCAGGTTTGGAGAGTGTCTCAGGATGTCCTATTGGGCTAATCCTCCTCAAGTTTGGGGTGTTTCCTAGGTGAGAGCCAATCTAGGTTATGTAAGTGTGTGAAATGGTGTAGGAGAAATGTTTGGGTAGTGGGTGCAGTGATAACAGGGAAATGTAGGTCTTTCCTGTGGGTGCCTTTGTAGAGGGCGAATTGCACCTTATCATGGATGCCATTGTTTCCTAGCCCATTCAATGCCTTTTATTCTTAGTCTTATTGCTTTTTGGTCTTTTTCTTTTCAAGGGAAAAGTTGGGGGACACTGTCTTGGCATGGTGACCAAAGGTGACAATGTTACTCACAAGCATTTCACGGAAATGAGAAGGCTAGCTCGTGATGAGACCCCCTTTCTCTTCGCTATGCCACTAAGAGCCACTACCTTGGTTTGGTGACGAGATAGATGGTAGTGTCATACCGCTACATGCCCATGGACCTAATAGGCTGGCTCATGATGAGACCTCCCATCCACCAACTAGACCTTGAGTTTTGTTTTATCTTACGGGTTCCCTTTTCTTACTGAGAAGCCTTTTATTGCTTTCTTAGGAATCCCTGGGCAAAGCATCTTAAAGGTTATATTTTGGATTTTAATGCTTGCCAACTACTTTTACCCTCTGGGCCTTTAGCCCCTTATTCCCACAAGGAAAGGTACAACCCTTCCTAGTGTGGCAAACCCAATGCTCGAACCACGGTAGGGGAAGATGAGAGGAATAATGATGAAAAGTGGTAAGTATGGAAGGAATGGACGATGACCTTTCATAGACCCACCCAATGGCAACTCATCCTAAAGGAGAACCAACTTACTAGGGCATTTTGTCACCCCCTCAGGTATGAACAAGTTAAAGAGCATAATTTCCAAGCAAACGTTATGGAATGAAGGAGAGTTTAGTGCGACATATTCAAAATCTTCGAAAATCAGAGTGACACATACCATGATATTCAGACTCTTTACCTCATAGAGCAAGACCCACTGCTACTTTAGGACCAGGCTGGTGGGATGGAGGGTGCTGCTGCTGATAGACAGGCTGCACTGAAGAAAAGATGGGCCCTCCAGGGCCAAGTTTAAGTCGTCCGACTCTCGGCATTCCATGTCTAGGACTTGTGGGCCTCGAGACATAATCTCCTTAGTTATCCCTAGGATAGGGGATAACAAGCCTCTAAAAGGAGAAGTCGGCCTAGACATGTGACAAAGAGCACTATAAATAGAGGGCGCTTGAGCTCATTTGGACACACACTCACTCACAAGCTCACACAAGTCTAGTGGTGCGCAGGTCTAGAGGAGGAGTGCAACTGCAACGACTGTTGCTGGGTATTGGTCTTGGTTTATGGTTTTGGACTTTCTTCTTGGTGCGCTATCTTTGAGAGAGAGGTGCGCTCTCTCTTGGTTTTTTGTATTGCTTCTGAAATTATTCCATCTGTCAAGGTTACGGTGCTCAGGGGTGGTTCTGTGCCTATGGTTGGGTGACAATATTGTGATATTGTCTATGGTTAAACGAGCACATCTTAACAGGTTATGGGCTCACACCACCTTCAGGACAATCTAACCGCTGGAAGGTAAAGTGGCAATTCTTTGTTAAGCTCATTGTGGCACCAATTGCAGCTGCAACTAGGGTTTCTGATCTTGCAGTTGCAACAAACCCTAACGTAATTCTTTGGGCACTTCAAGTGAGACGTTTGGCATAACTCCTGGACATTCTATTGCGCCTTAGCCTAGCGCACCTCTTGGTACCTTTAGCTAGCAAAAATGTGAAGGTTGAATTTTTGGGTCAAAGTCAAAGTTTGACTGGTCAAGGTCAAAGTCAAAGTCAAAGTCAAAGTCAAAGACAATCATGACTTACTCCATGAAGACAGAAAACAAGCTAGAAGGAGCTTCAAACTTCAGAGCATGGAAGACACGGATTGACCTCATCCTTGCCAAGAATATGGTTCTAGATATCGTGAAGGGCAAGATCATGGAACCACACTTTGAGGCAAGAAAAGAAAATGAACCTCAGAGCATTGCAACAATGGAGAAGTTCAAGGACAATGACATCAATGCTATGAGTATCATTGTGGACTCTGTCAAAGATCACTTGATACCCTACATATCCAATCTTGACTCATCCAAGAAGATGTATGATGCCCTAACTAACCTCTTTGCAGTCAGAAATATTGGACAAGTGATGAGTTTGAAGAATGAGCTTTGTGACACAAAGATGACTATGGATGACACTGTAGCCTCATACTTTGTAAGGATTTCTCAGTTGAGAGATCAACTACAAGCCATTGAAGAAGTTATTCCAGAAAATGAAATTGTGAATATTGCACTTAATGGTCTCTCTAGATCATGGGATGCATTTGCTGCAAGCATGAGCACAAGGAAGGAGTTTTCAATGCTTGAAGACCTTTGGACCTGTTACTCACAAGAGAGACAAGGATAAACTCAAAAGGAAGATCTCAAAAGGAAGAGGATGCTCAAGCCTATGCAACAAAGTTCAAGAGACACGGAGGTAAGAAAAGATTTGGTTCAGGAAAGAAATTCAATCATAAGAAAGATATGTCAAAGGTACAATGTTATGGATGCCATGATTATGGCCACTACAAAAAAGATTGCCCTAAACTAGCAAAGAAGAGAAAGGAAAGACACCATGCGTCAGTTGCTAATGATGAAGAACCTTCAAAGAAAGCCAAGCATGAAGAAACAAATTTCTTCTACTACTCAACTCTTACAGGATCTTTTGAAGATGACATGTGGCTGATCGATAGTGGAGCTTCAAGACATATGACTGGTGATTGTGAAAATCTCTCAAGTGTGAAGGAAAAGGAAGCCTCTCATAAAGTGGAACTTGGAGACAATAACTCTTATTCAGTCAAAGGATTGGGAAAAGCTTCTATCAAAATGGAATTAGGTAACAATGTTCATCTTAACAATGTTTGATATGTTCCTGGTTTGAAAAGGAATTTAGTATCTATTTCTTGCTTGGAAGACAAAGGAGATAGAATATCCTTTGTCGATGGAAAATTTCATGTATGGTCTAAAGACTCAAAGAAAGAAAATGCTAGAGTCATTGAGATTCGTGAAGGAAGATTGTATAAACTCCTAGGTCAGAATGCTCAAGCCCTTGTACACGATGAACTCAATCCTAGTGAGTTATGGCATAAAAGGTATGCTCACCTTCATTATCAAGCATTTCCATCTCTAAAACAGATGGTTGTAGGCATACCAGAACTACAATCAGTACACAAAGGTATTTGTAGAGGATGTGCACTTGGGAAGAATATTAAGAAGCCATTCCCAAGTAGTGAGAATAGATCCAAGGAGATCTTTGATCTGATACGCTCAAATGTATGTGGTCCTATGCCAGTGAAGTCTCTAGGAGGCTCTCTTTACTATGTGACGTTCATAGATGACTTCTCAAGAAACACTTGGATGTACCTGATAAAGACAAAAGATGAAGTATTTGGCAAGTTCCGAGAATTCAAAGCTGAAGTGGAAAACTTGACAAATAAGAAGATCAAGACGATAAGATCTGATAATGGAGGAGAATACACCTCCAAGGAGCTCGTTGCTTTTTGTAAAGCAGCTGGGATTAGGAGGGAGCTAATTGTCCCACATAATCCTCAACAAAATGGTGTGGCAGAAAGAAAGAACCGTTCCATTGAAGAATCTGTTAAGGCAATGATGAATGATTAGAATCTATCCATGTTTCTATGGGGAGAAGCAACTATGACAGCTGTATATATTCAGAATAGAAGTCCTCATCGTATATTGAAGATCATGACTTCAGAAGAAGCCTTCTTCGGAAAGAAGCCAAGTGTGGAACACTTAAGGATCTTTGGGTGTCTTGTCTATATCCATGTTCCCAAGGACAAAAGGAAGAAGTTGGAACCTTCAGGAAAGAAGGGCATATTTGTTGGATATAGTGATACATCGAAAGCTTACAGGGACGTAACTTTTGATGAGAAGATTGCCTTCAATAAATCTATAGAAGATCCCATAGACTCCAATGATGAAGAAGAATATGAAGACCCCAAGGAAGAAACTACATGTTCACCAAAAGATCCTAGTGAAGAACCAGACCAACCATTTGAACCTGTAGAACCAGTTGTTGTACCCAGGAATCGAAAACGACTAGCATGGCTAGAATCCACCTTACAAGAAGCAGAAAGACATAAAGCTCCCAGTGGCACCTTTAGGGAAAGCAAGAGGCCCAAAAGATTCTCTAGCTATGCGACACTCATGACAAGTCTTGTCAATGCAGAACCTTCCACTTTTGAAGAAGCAGTCAAGAAGAAAGAATGGAAGGAAGCTATGGTGGAAGAATATCAATCCATCATGAAAAATGATGTATGGGAAATTGTGCCTAGACTTGAAGGAAAGTCGGTAGTAACTTCAAAATGGGTTTCCAAGATAAAACATGCAGTAGATGGGAGTATCGATAAATACAAGGCGAGATTCGTGGCTAGAGGGTTCTCCCAACAGGAGGGAGAAGACTATGATGAGACATTTGTTCCAGTTGCTAGATATACCTCTATCAGAGCCATCATATCTCTTGCAACATCCATGGGTTGGAGTTTACATCGGATGGATGTAAAGACCGCTTTTCTCAATGGAGTAATTGAGGAAGAAGTATACATAGAGAAACCTCAAGGTTTTGAGGTACACTCGAGAGAAACCCATGTATGCAGATTAAAGAAGGCCTTGTATGGACTCAAGCAAACTCCAAGAGTTTGGTATGCACGAATTGACAGCTACTTGATGAGACTTGTATTTTCCAAAAGCTATGCTGATCCAAACCTTTATTACAATGTTGTGAATGATGCACCTATGATCCTACTACTATATGTTGATGATTTGTTTCTGACAGGTGCAGAGTCTCTCATTATTTAGTGTAAGAAGGAGATAGCCTCTGAGTTCGATATGAAGGATCTTGGTCTCATGCATTATTATTTGGGACTAGAAGTATGGCAAAAGCGTGGTGAAATCTTGAGATATGCCTCAAACAGTGATGTAAAATTGCATGGATTTACTGATTCAGATTGGGCTGGGAGTGTAGATGACAGAAAGCGTACTTCTGGTATATGTTTCAGTTTGGGATCTGCTATGATATCATGGGCTAGCAGGAAACAAAAGTTTGTTGCACTCAACACTGCAGAAGCAGAGTATATTGCAGCGTGTGATGCTTGTACGAAAGCAACATGGCTCCGTAAGATGGTTTTTGGACTATTTGATTAGGTGCTGGATTCGACTGTGATACATTGTGATAATCAGAGCTGTATGAAGCTTTCAGAGAATCTTGTGTTCCATGATAGGTCGAAGCACATTGAGATCAAGTACTATTTTCTCCATGATAAAGTCCAGAAGGGAGAAGTGATTCTCCAGTACACCTCCATCGATGAGCAGACAACTGATATTTTGATGAAGCCTCTGTCCAAGATAAAGTTTGTATACTTGAGGGACAAGCTGAGACTCATGGAGATTTCTCCCTTGGTTGAAAGGGAGGAGATGACTTCCTCGATTGGGAGGGAGTGCTGATATATGGCATCATGGATAGTCAGTGTGCTGGTGGACAGACATTCTCCCTGTGGAGAATGGTCCAGGTTGACAGATTGCTGATGTGTATCATGCTAGTACAACTTAGATATGATGCTTCAAATTCATGCTAATACAACTTAGATATGATAGATATGTCCTGAGATGCATCATGCTAGTACAACTTAGAGATGATGCATATGTCTGAGTCGCATCATGCTAGCACAACTTAGATATGATACAATAGCATCATGCTAGTACAACTTAGAGATGATGCAGGTGACTCGCATCATGCCAGTACAACTTAGAGATGGTGCATCGACACCATGCTAGTACAACTTAGAGATGATGTAAACGGTACTCCACATCATGCCAGTACAACTTAGATATGATGCATTCGCATCATGCTAGTATGACTTAGAGATGATACAATGGAGATGATGGTTTTTGTAGCCATTGAGGACATTCAACATCTGTTGGGACAATCATTCTTCTAGGACTTATGTCCGGATTAGAAGAATGGTCCTTGTATCACTTTGTTGAGTGAGTGACTTATGCGAGACACTTTGTTGAGTGCGCTGAGTTCATCACATGGCTTATTTAACATCATGCTCGATTACTTAGATGGAGTATGGCCTCAAAAGATGATGCAGTTGATGATATATTTTTGATGCTAGGATGTTATCAGATGATACTGATAGTGGTGATGTTGCTTGTGACTTGATCTACGTGATCATGAGATAGCCCGTGTGTCTATGACGATGCTACTTGTTAATACCTCCCTAGCCAGGAGGGAGTGTTGATATTATGGTAACTACGGGAGGTATCAACCTCCATGTGTAACCTCTGACTAGATTAGAATATTCCGGAAGCTAGAGAAATCCTAAACAGATGTGTAGAAACCCTAGAAGACAAGTCGTCTCAATAAAATAATTATTATTAAAGTATTAGTCTCTAAAAGGAGAAGTTGGCCTAGATAGGTGACAAAGAGCACTATAAATAGAGGGAGCTTGAGCTCATTTGGACACACTCACTCACAAACTCACACAAGTCTAGTGGTGCGCAAGTCTAGAGGAGGAGTGCAACTGTAACGACTGCAACTGGGTATTGGTCTTGGTTTATGTTTTTGGACTTTCTGCTTGGCGCGCTATCTTTGAGAGAGAGGTGCGCTCTCTCTTGGTTATTTGTTGGGTCTGATACTGCCTCCGAAATTATTCTATCTGTCAAGGTTATGGTGCTTGGGGGTGGCTGCGTGCCTATGGTTGAGTGACAATATTGTGATATTGTCTATGGTTAAACGAGCACATCTTAACACTTAAGAGGGTGGCAATGTAACAAACATAACTATGAACATAATAACATCATAATAATAATAATATAGTTTGTTAACGTAAGTCAAGAGGCACGTACCTCTTTACCTCGTGACCGGTCAATGCTATAAATAAACCATCATGAGGGTGAATGTAACATCACCTATTATTCATTATCAATCAATTATACAATTCAGAAATATTCTGTCTACAAATTAAATAACAAGCTTACTTGTTACATCCTCTTGGTCATACATGTGCTACACCTTGAACATGAGCTTAACCTTGCTTAACTAGGTGTGCTCTTTGACTTCATCTTCAAGGTTGTACTGCGGTATCTTCATCTGGAGGTTGTAATTGGTTATCGACACCTTTGTACTTAACAATCCAATTGACCTAATTTTGTGGTCATTGGTTGGACATTAATCAAATTGTCTTATCTCATCTTATCTTATGAGAGTTCCATGGTAGTGGTGACCTTGAAGGGGTGTTACCCATCATTCCCCAATGGTTAGCTCCTCCCCTTCATCTTGAAAGATTGGGTCACAGAAGGAAGTTTCAGGTTCAGTTGGTTCCTTTCGTTGCATCAACTGCATCATTTCATGTGCTAGCTTCATGAAAGTTACTTCCAACTCTTTCTTAGTCATGTAAGATTGAGATCTTGTTCTCCACATTTTTTTTCATTGTTTTGCTTTTTTTTTTGTTTTTGTTAAAAACTAATTGAGAATCAAACTCGACGAGAGTGAAAGTCCACTAAGCTCTCATACCAACTTGCAACAGCCCTGTAACCAAATGTGGCCACTACTGCATCATAAATGGAAAATGAACTGTAATAACATAAAACAAGGGGGGCACCTGCACACCTACAGGTGGATTGCTGTGAATCCAACTAATGGAGGAATATGTCTCTAAGAAACACTAGAAACTGGTTGATTTGTATTGATAAAATGAGAGAGATACATAAGAGAAGGGAAAACCCCTATTTGTATTCATAGAGAGGCAAAAACCCTAATAAAGCCCCTCTCTAAACAAGTCATTAGGCCCTTTTTATTCTAAAGTGGCCTTTTACAAATATAACACTATACAAAATTATGAGCTTATAAACAAAATGGCTCATGTACATAAAGCCTAATACCTATTATGGATGTTCTGATTAGGAACAAAACAGAACTTAACAGAATGGTGTCTTTTACGTTTGAAATACTTCAGTGAACTCCCTTTGGAATGTTTCAACAAGTTGAAACTATTTAAATAACATTCACATGGAGCAAGTGTAAGGATGAATTTGACAAGTTCAAATTGGTCTAAGCAGATCTACAGCCCCCAGAAACTCTGGTGTTGAACATCCTATGAGGATTGCATTAGTTAAACTAC
>ML838518.1:61029-94597 GCA_009831015.1 Picea engelmannii | reverse complement strand
TAGAACATCAAGGAAAGAAAGCAATTTGAACAAGTTGATTCCTTCGTGTTTTCACGTATTCCAATGCAACGATTTTACTTCTCCAATGCAAAATGAAAATGATTAGTGCTTTAGTATTGGGTTGTGGAGTCAAAGAATGTGAAGACTAGGCTAAGTCTTTGGGGGTGTAAATCCTTTTACTCCCCAAGGCAAGCTAGGTCCACTAGGAAATGCCAAGAGGGTGTAAGCCCTTTTACTTCTTTTAGCAAAACCTTATGCAACAAAAATACCTTGGATGTATGAGCTCGATCCACAAAGAACCTGGGGGTGTAAGCCCTTTTAGTCCCTAGGGTTTGTGAAACAAACAAAGGTGAGCTTGGAGGGTGTATGCCCTTGTAGTTCTCCAAGCAACCTTGCAATTAATGACCTTTCACAAGCAAATAAATGAAACTTGGGGAGGGTGTATGCCCTTACACTCCTCCAAGGGTTTATCCACTAACAATTGTGGAAGAAGCAAGTTTTTTAGACAACAAGTGCAAAATTTCCTTACCAATTCCAAATAGATGCAAGATCAAACCATAAGTGACCAAGAAAATTCTATCAACAAGCATGAGAAAAAGCCTCCAAGTGTAGCGCACCACTTTTATCCATCAATAGCATGAGAAACCATAACAATTTGCAAAAGAGAGATGAAATGCTCCAAGAGTAGTGAAAATTTCAGCTAAGTATCCTTCTCCACAAGGGAGAGCCATGTTCAAATGAGATACAAATGATCTCTATTTATACTAAAACTCTAAAGCATAGTTTGTCCACATAATTTTAGGGTAAACCACAAGATAGGGGTCAATAGCCCTAATCTTGCCCCTTTACACAAATAATACTAAACAATTCAATTAAAATTTGAATTTGCATAAGGAAAACCCTAAAGAGGTGACGTCAACCTCCTTTGAGGTCACGTTTTGACACTTGGGCTAAGTCGTTGGGCTTGGAGAAGGGTGCGCTAGGTTTCCAAAAGCCATGTGTCCTCAATCCTTGCCTTTTCATCTTGTCTCAAGACCTCCTTCCTTGAAAACATGCGGTGTGTCAAGCCCCTTAAGGTGACATTTTAGGCCTCCAAAGCGAAACGTTTGGCTTGTGAGGGCATGGTGAGGTCGTCCAAGGTGTCTTCTAGGCCTCCAAAGCATGTTGTCTTCATCCGGTATGTGGGCCCTTGGTATGAAAGCCCAAGCTAGGCCTGTTCCTCCAAAACTGTCCACCAACAAGGTCCTACAAAACAAATAGGCACACTCTCCAAGGATCTCAAGTCAAAATATCATGGCAAGTGAAAACCACATCTAATAAACAAGGCACCTAAACATGTGCATCAAAACTACCTCATCAAATCAAACAAATGCTCAAAGACCCTATACAATTGACCAAGTTCAGGTATGGGAGGGGTGTCATAGAAGTCCTATTGGGTAAACCAAAACCTCAAGTAGTGGATGCCCGTTCAAAGTCATGTAGTGGATGACGAGGTGGATAGGGGTTTAGACTTCATAGGTCAATGGGTTTCATAACATACAAGGGCTCGTATTGTCTCATCTATGGGTGCCTTTGTAGAGGGTGTGCTGCACCTTCGTTTTCAATGCATCCTTTTTCGAAGCCCATTCATTGCCATTAATTAATTAATAGTCCAAAACCTTGGGTACTCCCTAGAGTGCCATATGCAAGGAAAGAAAGGGACACCTCATGAGTGTACACACCTCAACATGTGGGGACATGTATATAATGTCATTTTGCTTTTGTAGGTATTTGATTTTTTTAGGAGAAGCTTTTCATTGCTATCAAGACCCCTTTGGGCGAACATCTGGAATGTTTATATTCTAGGCATTTATCTTTTTTCAGACACCATCCCTCTAGGCGTTCAAGCCCTTCTTCCCATGAAATGAGGTACATGCCCTTCTTGGGTCACTAAAGTCAAAGGGCCTAGAAGAGGGCAATATGATGGGAATGTAATGAGCGGAAAGTGGGAAGTATGGTCGGGAATGGTATGATAACCCCTCAAGGGACCCCCGGTTGCAAACCTTCCCCAAAGGTTGGTCACTTACTTAGAAATCTATGACACTCACCAAGGTGAAACATGGTCAAAAGCGTAATGTCCAAGCAGACATTCTATAATCAAAATCAACTTAAATACAACATGTTTAAATGCCTCAAATATTCGGGTGATTACTTGCCACAATACCTGACTTGTACCGCATGGAGCAAGACCCATCTGCCTTCCAGAAGCTAGTTGGTGTGGTGGATGTGTTGGCAATGGATCAAAATGTGGTGATAGAGCGGGCTCTCGTATGTGCAAGTGGACACTGCTAGTCATGTGGTCTCTCGACACTCCATATTTGCAACCTGAGGTCCTCGAGACATGATTTCCTTAGTTATCCCACAAAATGGGGATAACACTGTCTATTGTGCACATTCGACAGCAAGGCCATTCTATTTAGATGTTTGATGGACAAGTTGAAATAAGGTCTTCAAAAAACATGGTCATCATGATCGGATGGAAGATTGTTGAAGTTAAAAGGAACATCTGCTCATGCATAAAATTCTGCATATCTTTCTCATCATGATGAAGGTACATTGTCTTCTAGTCTCTTGTGGCATGCTAGATTTGGGCACATCAATTATGATAGTCTTTGTATGCTAAAAAAATGGTATTTCTGGTCTACCTACCATTCCAAGGAATTTGCAATAGTGTGAAGCTTGTATCCTTAGTAAACATAACAGACAACCTTTTCATGATTCCACCTGAAGAGGACATAGAAAGCTAGAGTTGATACACTCTGATTTGTGTGGCCCCTTGCCTATTCCATCTTCTTTTGATAATAATGACTTTTATTGATGACTACACCAGAATGTGCTTAGTTTACTTGTTGAAACATAAGTCTCAAGCATTTGAAGCATTTAAAAACTTTAATGTATGGATTGAAAATGAAACATAATCTAGCATTAGCTCTCTTCATACTAATAATGGAAGGGAATATACTTGTAATGAATTTGAAACTTATCTTCGTCAACATGGAATCAAGCATTAGACCATTGTTCCATACAATCCTCAACATAATGCTGTAGTAGAAAGAATGAATAGGACACTCTTGAATATTGTACGTTCAATGCAATTTTTCAAGAATGTGGAGTTGATGTTTTGGGCCAATGCAGTTCAAGGTGCATTCTATGTGAGAAACATGAGTCCATCTCATGCTCTTGGGAACAAGACTCCTTATGAAATGTGGTATGGCCACATTCCTTCAATGAGCCATCTCATGGTTTTTGGTTCCACCTGCTATGCCTTAATTCCTAAGGAGCAAAGAAACAAGCTCGGTGCAAGGATTCGAAAGTGCATCTTCTTGGGGTATTAAAATACCACCAAGGCATACAATCTTTACGGCGAGGAAAAGAAAAAGTTCGTCTTTCTTAACAATAAGTCTTTCTTAACTAGTGAGGAATAAGTCATCAACGTACAGGACCAAGATCAGGCACTTGTCACCAACAATGTGATAATATAGGTTTGGATCAACAACACTCTTGTTGAAGTCCAAACTCATCAGGAATCCATCCATCTTCTCGTACCAAGCACGAGGTGCCTGCTTTAGTCCATACATGGCTTTCTTCAACCTGCACACATGAGATTTCTGCTCATGTATCACGAATCCTTTTGGCTGCTCGATGTAAACTTCTTCCTCAATCTCACCATTGAGAAAAGCTGTCTTTACATCCATCTGATGTAGTTTCCAACCCATGGATGCAGCTAGTGCAATGATAGTACGGATGGAAGTGTATCGGGCTACAGGAGCAAATGTCTCCTCATAATCAATTCCCTCCACCTGAGAGAATCCTCTAGCCACAAATCTTGCTTTGTACTTCTCGACACTTCCATCAGTTGCATGCTTGATCTTATAGATCCACTTGGAAGTCACTATAGACTTCCTTTCTGGTCTCGGAACAATATCCCATACATCATTCTTCATGATGGATTGATACTCTTCTGTCATGGCATCTTGCCATACCTGCTGAGATGCTGCTTCTCCATGACAAGAAGTCTCAGTATCAATGACGTGGCTCATGGCTGAAATATAGCTTGAGAATCTCTGTGGTCCCTTGCTCTCTCGGAATGTACCTCGAGGAGCTGCATGTCCCTCTGCCTCCTGTAGAGTCTGTCGAGCCTAGGCAGGCCTTTTATGGCCTACTTTAATGTCTCTGGGAATATCAACTGGAGCAATTGGATCGACTGGATCAATGGCTGTCTCCCTCTGAACTGCTGAAGGGGGGAGAAGGTATTGTTTCGTTGTCCATCTCCATCTGAGATACTCTGGATCTTCGAAAGGCTATTTCTTCCTCAAAGATGACATCTCTGCTCACCTCAATCTGTCTTTGACCAGGGATGTAGATCCAGTAAGCCTTCGAAGATTCACTGTACCCCACAAATGTACCCTTTCTGCCTGAAGGGTCTAGCTTGGTTCTTTTCTCCTTGGGTACATGAAAATATATTGGACACTCAAATATCATGAAGTGTCCAACCTTAGGCTTCACTCCGATGAAAGCTTCTTCGAGAGTCATGTTCTTCAAAATCCGGCGAGGACTCCTGTTCTGAACATATACTGTTGTCGTGGATGCTTCTGCCCACAGAATCATAGGTAGATTCTGATCATGTATCATTGCTTTGGTTGCCTCAATGATGGTTCTGTTCTTCCTCTCTCCAACCCCATTTTGCTGAGGGTTGTAAGGAACGATGTACTCCCTCTTGATCCCTGCCTCAATACAAAAATCACTGAAATCCCTGGAGGTGTACTCTCCTCCATTATATGATTTCAGCACCTTGATCCTCCTCTCGGTCAGGTTCTCAACCTGAGCTTTGAATTCTTGAAATCTCGCAAGGACTCCATCCTTGGTCTTCAAGAAATAAATCCACGTCTTCGGAGAGTGATCATCAATGAAGAGCACATAGTACAAATATCCGTTCAAGGAAGCAACGGTCATGGATCCACACACATCTGAATGTATCAAGTCCAAGATCCCCTTGGATTTGTTGTCATTGCTCAAGAAGGACCCCTTGACATTCTTGCCAAGAGTACAACCTCTGCAAACACCATTATGCTGAACCTGTATCTCTGGAAGGCTTGTTACCATATTCCCTAGAGCGGGAAGGGCTCTATAATGAATATGAGCAAGTCTCCTATGCCATAGCTCACTCAAGCTGATAGTATCATGTAACAGGGCCTGGACTAGTCGGACAGTCAACCTGCATAAGCTGTTTTCTCGACCACCAATTACTCGAGCATAATCCATATGTGAGTTCTTGTGCCATGCGAGAACTTTTCCTTCAGAAAAGGTAACCTTGTAGCCTTTATCCTCTAAGGCGAAAACAAAGACAAGGTTCCTTTTCATCCCAGGTACATATAATATGTCACTCAACTGAAGGGGTATGTCAGAATCTAGTTGGAATGTAGAAGTTCCAACCCCTTTCACATTATATCTGGCATTGTCTCCAAGTACAACATGTAGAGTCTAGACTGGTCTCTTTCTCAACAAGATCTGTCAGATGATCTCTATATCCGGTCATGTGCCTCGAGGCACCCCTGTCAATTAACCAGATATCATTATCAGTAGGAACCGTACCTGAGAGTGCTGATATGAATAAGAAAGCTTCATCTTTCATGTCTTCATCTCTTTGATGTGGCTCTGGATCAACATCAACAGTGGAGGCAAGTTGTCTTCCTTTCTTCCTGGTAGGACAATCTCTCCCTGAGTAGATGATTATCTTCCTTGCCTTGATGCCATCTTCCTTCCATTCTTCTTTCTCTTCATCGGTAGCTGTTTTAGGTAGAGCGTTTTGTATCACACTCAATAGGTCATCCTCTTCAAGGGTGATCTGTAGTCTTGACTTCCAGGAATTGAAGTTGCTTGATCCATCAAGCCTATCTTCCACCAAGGTTCTGTTCCTCATGGTTTGCAGATTCTTCCACAAACCATTAGCAACTAGGCTAGGAAACCTAACGGCTAGGCTAGGCTAGCAACCTTAGGTTTCGTTTGACTTATGACTGCCAAAAGTAAGCCTTTAGAGGGTCACATGAACACCGGTGAGCTGTAGAAACCCTAGAACCGAAATTTTTGCAGAAAATTGCGGAACCCTAGGGCCAAAAATAAAAAATTCTCGGAATTGTACTCTGAGAATCTCTGGAGGTGCGCTGAAGGAGGCCGTACACTCCTATGCCAAATTTAGCCCCAACGTTTCAGTGTAGGGTGATGAAACATCCAAAAAAGGAGAGGGCTGTACTGTTTTTGGAAACCCTAGGAGGGCCGTACGGATTGCAGAAAAGAGGACAACTGGCTTTGAAAGCTTGTGCAATGGCTCTTTCAAGTCCTATGCTTTGATACCATGTTGAATTTTCACTATGCTAGGCTCATGCATGAGGTTTATTTCATTTAGCATGTACTTGAACCATAAACAAATGCAGCTACACCATACACAAGTGCTGCAATAACCAAGATCACAAGAAAAATTACCATGCACAAGAATGCAAGAAATATCCTGGGAAAACCCTTCTCAACAAGGGAGAAAAACCCAACAACTGCTATATTCTCAAGAGAAGATCCCCCAACCATAAACCCTAATACACACAAGATGATTCTTCTATAACCTTAAAACTAGCGCCCAAGAGAGGTGCGCACTTTAGCCTTACAAGTGTTGCTGAAATTTCCAAATGACAAGTGACAAGTGTGAGAGTGTGTGTGTCCTTAATGGGGAAATCACCTCTATTTATAGAAGAGCAGACACATCAATAGGTGTGTCTATTGGCACAACATGGCCGACCTCAATAACTCTGAAATATAATTATTTATTACAATAAACATTAATTATCTTTCGCATATGGTGGGGTTGAATTGTACCCTTTACATCATAATTAGGGTTACAAGTAAATCTTACACTTAGACAATATAGCAAGGGATCCACACGTCCAAAAGTGCCCAGCCACTAGGGACACGTCCACCTGTGCTTAACCACAGGGACGCCATACTCAACAGATCTCTATCTCAACGGAGTCCACAGGAGAATCATTTGGAGTACCATCTCAAGCCTGACTCAACTGAGTCCACAGGAGTACAAAGGCAGGAGACCACATCGACTCAACTCTCACACAGAGGAGAACAATACACCCATCACATGGGCACACATCGACTCAACTCGGTCCAGAGGAGAACGATACACCCATCACATGTTGAAATATTGTAACTACAAAGAGTATTCTATTTATTATTGATGTATTATTCATTAAATCAATCCCCTTTTGTGGATTGATCATGTCGGGCATTGTAAATGACCAAACCCCCTTTTGCGGATTGGTCAAACCCTAATTGTAATAAGCAGAATGAGAAGTCGGCCCACATAATTAATTAAGGTGGTTCTAACCACCCAGAAAGAGAAGTCGGCCCTACCAGTGAAAAGACACCTCGCTTCAACCCTTGCCAGATTGTATAAATAAAGGAGGCCAGTGCCTCATTTTCTCACTCACTCACTTGATCATCCGAAGCGCAAGTTTGGAGCTGCAGTTGGAGAAGACGGAAGAGGGAGAGAGGCGCATTACTTTGGAGAGGTCTTTCTGTATTGTTTGGTTTATAATCTTGGCATTGTATTGGCTATCTATATTAAGGAAGTTTTCGCTGGGTTTTCTCCCCCATGAGGGTTTCCCAGGATAAATGATGTGTCTCTTGTGATTGTGTATTTCTTAGTTATCCTATCTATGCTATGGTTATCTAGTGAATTGAAAAGAAACCTAATAATAGCTTAAACTCTAACATGGTATCAGAGCCAAGCTGAAGAAAAACGTCACTATTGCCGTACATGAAAATTAGGGCTTTTTATTGAAGTGGAATTTCAGCCCAAAAGTCATCTAGAAAAGTGCGCCCTAGCCCAAGGAACTCTTTGGCACCTTCAACACACCTTTTCAGTGGATAGAACTCCCGAAAAGTGAAACCCTAGTTTTCACCGATACCAGAAGTATCGGAAAACCAGAAGCACCAGAAAACCAGAAGTACCAGAAAACCAGAAGCACCTGTTCAGAAATCTGCTGGTCAAGTTTGAGGGGGTAAACTTTGAATTTTCAGAAATCTCACTGCACCAGCTTACTCGCCTCAGCTCAACGCATCTATCCCCTGGATCAGAATTTCAAAATTTGAAGTTTGAAAAATTAGGGTTTCCTCATAAAACCCTAAGTTGCAGTTTCATAATCAGTTGCAGTACCAATTGCAGTTGCAGTATCAGTTGAGGTATCAACTGCAGTCACCCTTGAAGTTTTAAAAGGGGTGGGTAATTATTACTGCTGCTACCAGATGGTGCCACTACCTGCAAATGCTTTCAGAGGTATGTACTCACATATGTTTAAATTGTTAAGCTTTAAAGGGTATTTGCAGGAGAAGGGATCTCTTGCCATATATCTAGAAGGATCTCAAGATCCAACATATTCAGAGGAATAATGCAACCCAGGTTTGATTATTCTTATATGCATCTATTTGATATGACATTATTTTGATCAGTGTTGCATGTTGAAGCTATGACCATCATACTAACCGTTGGTCAAAAATTAAAGTCAAGGTATTAGATGGATTAAAAGTCGAGATCATAGAGTTTATTCTCTAACCCAACCTTTTGTCAAGATAGCATATTGTCTTAGTACAGAAGACAGGTTGAAGAAAACACTTGTCATCTTGAGTGAAGGAGACCTGGAAGAAAAGCAACACACTCATTCTTGAGGACAAGGCTCCAGGTTCCAGGTTTGATTAATTAAGTTGATAAGATTCAAAGTTACACATGACAAGTTGATAACTACCCCTTTACAAGTAAACTCTATAGTTGAGATAACAGTCTTTGAAAAGTATTGTACTTGGTAGCATGTGAGCTTATTAAGATAAACGCTTAATTTAATCATTTGCCTGATACAACTAACATCTCCTCTAGGAGAAACCTCTTGTGTTAGTTCCAAGTTGCCATGGAGGAATGTTTGATCACAACACTATAAGAGTGTTGACCTCATTTCGTATTGTATTTCTTACTTTTAATCTTTACTTCAGACAGATCACAAGTGATAGCTCTAAAGGAGCTACTGTGATGATTATTCGTGCTATTGTTTTATCTAATATTATGAAAAGAGTATTATTCTTGCTTGTTTTGTTGACCTTGTTTCAGGTCACAGGTGATGACCTTGAGGAAGCTATAGTGAAGGTTGCTGAAGGCAACATATTATATGAGACATGAAGCAGACTATGTACATGACCATATACACTCATGTACCAAAGAAGATGAAGAAGAAGCTATCTTTTGAGATTCAAAGTATCTCACATGAAGATTGATTGTAAGGAGCAGAAGGCTCCAAAGATGACCGAACATTAGAACAAGATCTCACAACAGAATTGTTCAAAGGTTAATGAAGCCACCTTAATGGGAAGCAGAACTCGTTTGAAGCCTGACTTAGTCTTTCATACTTAGACTTGGTATTCAACACCAAGTATACCCTGTAAGAGATGATGAAGTCCTTGTAGACTCAGAAGAAATCAAGGATAAGTTTGATCTTGGAAAGGATTAGATGAAGAGACAACTTCCAAGACTGGGAGACGGATGTCATGAGAAGACTAGATCGTAGCTTCAGAAACTTCTAGGAGATATGAAATCTCCTGGGAAGATTCCCTTGTTTCAGTAACAGAGAAGGAAGCCAGTCAGAAAGACTAGGATATGGATTCTTCCGTGAGACTAGAAGAGAAGTCAGTATTGACTTCCAAGATTGATCTATACAGATCATGCATGTCGCAGATGTACAAAGCCTGATGTGTGTCCAGAGGATTCTCCCAACAAGAGGGAGAAGACTATGACGAGACACTTACTCCAGTAATTGAAGAAATAGTTCTAGTATTTATGAAGACAACCATAACAACCATGATTCATATATAGTATGAGATGCAGGGGGAGCAATCCCCATATTTAAAATTGAGTGGCAGTTGTTGCATTACATTAGTTGGGTCAAGGAGACATGACTACAATGAAAGATAGAGTTATCTCCATGAAAGAAGAAGAGTTACCTCCAGTATCAGTTATTGAGCCACTCTCAGTTTCAGATGAAGCTGTTGCCGTGATAGAATAAGAGGAGTTACTCTTAGATTTTAGCAGCCACAGTGAGGATGAAGCAACCATTCTCAGCCTCAGAGAAGCTGCAGGTGCAGAGTCCCAGTTCTAGAAGGAACAGTTGCAGAAAGAGGAGAGGACATACTCTCATGCAGTGAGACAGATAGTGCTTTGCAGAGAGCACATAGAGCTAGCACATGATTGTGCAAATTGAGTTGCAGTTGAGCAAGTGTACCAGATTGGTACAATGTAATGAGAAAATTTGATTTGAAGATTTAAGATTGAAAAACTCATGTCTGTCGGTTGAAGGAAGCTCTGTACGGATTGAAGCAAGCTCCTAGAGCTTGGTATGGAAGGATTGACAGTTTTCTGACAAGCTTGGGCCTTACCAAGAGTAAAGTTGATTCTAACCTTTATCTCAAGGTTATGAAAGATGAGCCAGTGATATTACTACTATATGTAGATGGTGTATTCTTGACAAGATGAAGAAAAAGTCATCACAGATTGCAGAAGAAGCTCGCCACAGAGTTTGATGGAAGACCTAAATGCATTATCTCTTAAGTCTTGAAGTTTGGCAGAGCACAGAGAAGATCTTCCTTAAACCAAGGGAAGTATGCAGTTAAAATGAAGAGGTTTGACGTGATGAAATCCATGTACACACCCATGGAAACAAAGTTGAAGCTCCTGGTAGATACCTCGTCAGAATTGGTTGATGCTACTTTGTATAGACAGATTATTGGTTCAATGATGTATCTGACGAAACCCAGGCCAGATATATGTTTTGCTGTGAACACCTTGAGTCAGTTTCTGGTAGAGCCCAGACGTGTTCACCTAGTTGCTGCAAAACATGTGATAAGGTACCTTAAGGGTACATTAGATTGTGGTCTCAGTGATAATGGAGATCATGACTTCAGAATGAGTGGATACACCGATTCAGATTGAGTTGGAAGTACTTCTGATAAAAAGAGCACTTCAGGATGCTGGTTCAGTCTGGGGTCAACCATGACTTCATGGCAGAGTAGGGAGCAATTCAGCAATGCTTCGAGCACGACAGAAGCGGAATACATTGTTGCATGTTCCGCCAGTTGTGAAGCCGTATGGCTTCGGATGTTGTTGACAGATCTATTTGATCTGGGGATGGAAGCCACCGTGATCCTATGTGACAACCAGAGTTGTATGGAGATAAGGTGTTCTATGATGAGTCGAAGCACATAGAGATCCGGTATCTCTTTATTCGTGATATGTTGCAGAGAGGAGCCATAAAGCTCAAGTATGTTAGCACGAATGAACATGTTGATGTGTTGACCAAGCCTCTAATCTCTTGTAAAGTTTTAGCACTTTCGGGATAAGCTTGGTGTAGTTCGAAAGGACCTCCCTCGAAAGGGGGAGTAGTGTTGTTGTGTTTCCAGCCTTGTGCTGTGATGCCAGCCTAGTGCTGAAGATTTTCAACTTCGTGCTGATGTTGTTGTGATGCCAGCCTAGTGCTGAAGATTTTCAGCTTCGTGCTGATGTTGTTGAGTTGCCAGCCTTGTGCTGTGATGCCAACTTCATGCTGATGATGTGCCAGCCTCGTGCTATGATGATGTGCCAGCCTTGTGCTGTGATGATGTATTGCCAGCCTCGTGCTGTGATGATGTGTTACCGGCCTCATGCTATGATGCCAGCTTCATGTTGATGATGTTGTGTTGCCAGCCTCGTGCTGTGATGCCAACTTCTTGTTGACGATATTGTGTAGCCAACTTCGTGCTGAAGACTCTCAGCCTAGTGTTGATGTTGATGTTGCTCCAGCGTTCGTGCTGTGATACTGCTGATGTTGATGTTGCTCTAGCCTTTGTGCTGTGATACTGCTGTTGTTGATGTTGTATTGGCCTTGTGTTGTTATTGATGATGATGATGTATTAGTGTTATACTAATCCATGTTGATGCAAATGATGATGCCACTTCAACTTCTTGCTGAAGATGATGACGATGATGCCACTTCAGCTTCTTGCTGACGATGATGATAATAATGCCACTTCAGCTTCTTGCTGAAGATGATGATGATGATGATGCCACTTCAACTTCTTGCTGAAGATGATGATGATGATGTTATTTCAGCCTTAATGTTGAAGATAATGATATTACTTTAGCCTCATGCTAAAGAAGATGATGATGTTACTTTAGCCTCACGCTAAAGATGTTGATGATATTACTTTAGCCTCATGCTAAAGAAGATGATGATATTATTTTAGCCTCACGCTAAAGATGATGATGATGTTACTCTAGCCTCATGCTGATGAGGATGATGATGCTACCTCAACTCCATCATGTGAACGATGATGATGAGAAAAACTTCTGATTATTTTTAGATATGCCAATCAGTGTTCCAAGATGCTGTTGATGATGTTGCCCTCTCTCTCGCCTGATGCTGTTGTAGAATACCCTTCTTGTTAAGGGGGAGTGTTGAAATATTGTAACTGCAAAGAGTATTCTATTTATTATTGATGTATTATACATTAGATCAATCCCCTTTTGTGGATTGATCATGTCGGGCATTGTAAATGACCAAATCCCCTTTTGTGGATTGGTCAAACCCTAATTGTAATAAGCAGAATGAGAAGTCGGCCCTGCCAGTGAAAAGACACCTCCCTTCAACACCTGCCAGATTGTATAAATAAAGGAGGCCAGCGCCTCATTTGCTCACTCACTCACTTGATCATCCAGAGCGCAAGTTTGGAGCTGCAGTTGGAGAAGAAGGAAGAGAGAGAGAGAGGCAGATTACTTGGGAGAGGACTTTCTATATTGTTTGGTTTATTCTCTTGGCATTGTATTGGCTATCTATATTAAGGAAGTTTTTGCTGGGTTTTCTCCCCCATGAGGGTTTCCCAGGATAAATGATGTGTCTCTTGTGATTGTGTATTTCTCAGTGATCCTATCTATGCTATGGTTATCTAGTGAATTGAAAAGAAACCTAATAACAACTTAAACTCTAACATCACATGGGCACACCGAACACATGGGCTCTCTCACAGGTCGACTCAACTCAGTCTAGAGGAGAATGTATCCTGGAGAATGTCACATGACGCTGCAATCATCAACAAATTGGACGATATGATTAAGAGGATTGAAACACTGAACCTTGATGGGAATGCAAAACCATCTCAATCAATGGAGCAAGTTGGACCATCACAAAAAGGTCCACTAAAGTGGCTCATAAAGCCACTTGAAAGTGTTCATCCTGATGAAGTTGGAAAGATAGGAACCAAAAGTTCTACAAGACAAGATGGAGGTGATGTAGATAATTCAGATTTCGGTGATGTAGATAATTCAGATTCAGGTGATGTAAATGATATGAATGTTTCATTTGATTGTGAATTGAGTTTATCTACTAACATTGAACCAATTTCCTTTGAAGAAGCTGCTTCTCATGATGAGTTGAAAGAAGCCATGCAGAAGGAGTATGGTGCTCTCATCAAGAATGGGACATGGAAGTTGGTGGATCCTCCATTTGGAATCAAACCAATTGGCGGTAGGTGGGTCTACAAGAACAAGTAGAAATCAAATGGCTCACTTGACAAGCATAAGGCGAGGCTTGTGGCGAAAGGATCTGCATAGAAAGAAGGCATAAACTATAAGGAGATTTTTTCCCCCACAACAAAATGGGATACCATTCGTGCATTATTGGCTTTGGATGTGCATAATAGGTGGAAGATTCATCACGTGGATGTGAAGATAGCCTTCTTAAATGGAGACTTGAAGGAGAATGTTTACATGTTTCAACCAGAAGGATTTGCTGTGAAAGGTCAAGATCATAAGGTATGTAAGCTCATCAAGTCTCTATATGGCCTAAAACAAGAACCTCGTGCATGGTATGAAAAATTAACTGGGCATCTTTTGAAGATCAATTCCAAGCATTTTAATCTTGTTGATGCAACTTTGTTTGTCAAGAAAGGTGGCAAAACTGTTGTATATCTTGTGGTGTATGTAGATGATCTTTTGATAGTAGGGACAATGAAGCATATATTGCATCCATAAAGATAGAATTGAAGAAGGTTTTTGAGATGACAAAAATGGGATATCTTCACTACTACTTGGGTATTGAAGTAACTCATAAATCCAAAGCATGTATTCATCTCCCAAAAGAAGTACATTGGAGAACTATTGAACAAATTTGGCATGGCTGATTGTAATCCTTTCTCTACTCCAATGGAACAAAATCTGAAGCTAACATCAAAAGAAGGGAATGAATTTGAGGATGCAACTAAATATAGACAACTTGTCGGGAGTCTTATCTACCTTACTGCTACCAAACCAGACATTTCATTTGTAGTTGGGATCCTTTCTAGGTTCATGCAAAAACCTCGTGAAGGACATTGGTGTGCTACAAAGAGAATTCTAAAGTACTTGAAGGGAACTCAAGACATTGGGCTTAAATACTTTAAGGTGGATGACTTCAAAGTTCAAACTAGTTGGACATATAGATTCAAACTTTGATGGGGATAAGGAGAATGGAGTGTCTACTTCAGGATAACTCAAGATTCTTGGATCGACTGCTATCTCTTGAAGATCATGAAAACAGTCTGTTCCAGTAGATTCCACTACAGAGGAAAAATATGTGGCTGTTGTAGAGGCGAGAAAGGAGATTGTGTGGCTCAGGAAGATACTAGAGGATTTGTAGGAGAAACAGGTAAATGCTACTCCACTTTTGATTGATGACATTGTTTCAATCAAATTGGCCAAGAATCCTAGATCTCAGGATCGAACCAAGCACAACAACACAAAGTACCATTTGATTCGACATCATGTAGAGGCCAAGATCATTCAATTGATACATTGTTCCACAAGAGAGAAAATTGCAGAGATCTTCACCAAATTGTGTGGAAGAGAAAAGTTTGAAAAGTTCAGAAAGATGATTGGACTTACAAACACCCTTGGATTAAATGGGGGAATGTTAGATACCTAATCCTCAGGATAATGGTATATTGTAAAAATTTAATTTAGGAATATGAAGAGTCAGGTGATTAGGAACAACCATTAGACCCGTGGGAAGATGAAACCAAGCGTTATTTTTTATTGTATTTATATATGGTTCTCGTTAATAAAATATATACACAACATGGAGTTATTCAATATCCAACCTGCCAATTATGTAGTGGATGCCAAATGATAAATCAAAGTTCAAACATCAACTTTCGATACCAAACCTTGACAGTTGTCCATTTAAGAGTAATAAATACAAAATTACATCATATATATAAATGTATCTCATCATCATGAGTCGTCTACAATGATTAATCTAGAATCTAGGTACCGATTCCCTATGCCCCTTTTATGGGCAAAGGAATGGATCATCCTTTCATAGAAGAATCCCTATGGCCGGAGATGCATGGCCATTAGTGGGTGTCTCACTCTGTGTAGAAAGTGGTGTTGAGGTAGGCACATCAACGTCCTCACTTTTGGTTTCCTCCTGCCCCTTACCCTTGCTCCTCATGTAACCACTCAGGTGCCTCCTCCGTAACAAGTCTCTTGGTCTCCACCCTCCACCATATATATATATATATATAGTAGTGTAAATCCAAACAATTAGATACCAAATATGCAAAGTTTTCTCATGTATATAGCATCTAAGGGTGAGTATAACAAAATGGCTCTAAGTGCGATACATATTTGAAACAAAATAAATGAGCATTAAGGTTCTAAATGGCCTCCAGAGTCCCAAAAACATCATGCTACCACAAAGAATTACACATCATCAAAATTATCCCCTATAATGGGATCCTCATAATTAGTAGCATCGTTTGTTTTGTCCTTTTCCCTCTGCCTCGATCCTCTAAGGACATTGGTACTAGGGCTTGGTGCTACTAGTGGAAACAAGTCCATCCACCCAATTGTTTCTCTGGTCAACAACCCTCAATTTTGATGAAATTGGCTAACCATGTGTTAAAATGAGGCAAAAAGCTTAACATGCATGATAAGTGGTTTTGTCTTGAGTGAAGGGTACATTTTTACTAAGGTCATGGCAGATGAGTTCAAAGTGACACCACCAACAATGGGGTACATAGAGTGCTTGGTGCTCTTGATTAAATGCCAATCCCATATCCTTGTATTGGAATCATTTGAGAGTGTAGTTCTAGAGTGGGAGTGCTTCCAAAACCCATGCTCCTGATAAACTAATTATGATAAGTCACCCTGTTATCACGCAATCTGCACTTGTCCAAAGCCCGAGACAAGTATGGGAGATAGGCATAACAAACAGGATATCCTATCACTGTCACCTCAATAGGAAATCCCCATGTTTTAGGGATAGGTAAGAGGTCTACCCTAGGGGAGGCATCCCCAGTGACCTAAAGGGTTAGGTAACTAAAGATAGGGTTGAAATTATACCCCCCTCACTGGTCACTCAAGTCAAGAGATTCACAAGGTCTATGTCCCAAAAGGATGAGGCAAATGAAGATATTTTGTGTACCTGCCCAGAACAAGACAACAGAGCATATATATGGCAATTTCAAGTACAAAATTGATAGTAAAGCCTCAAAAGACACTAAACCAAGTGAAAATATGCTAGCTGATAATAAAAAAGCAGCAATGAATAAGTTTGCAACAACAATCAGTAATTTGTAACAGCTGCAATAAAAACACTTCAGAAATGCTTGAAAAGACAGTGAAAACTTAGCATTTATTATGTGGAATGACTATCAATTGTCACAAGCAAATTCTAATATATTAGGCTAGCGAATAAAGACACTTATGCAGAAAATTTGCTGCAGTGAGTATAGCTGTAGCAAATTTTTGTAACAGCAGCAAGTAATTAGAGATCTAGGCTAAGTTAGTGTTAGAGATAGTTAGTAAAAGCTTAGGAGAATAATGTTTGAGTGTTTGAGCACTCCTTCAACAAGAGAGGTGCAAGAGACTAATGCCTTTAGGGTTTATGGAGTCAATTAGTTGAGTTCAACAACTTGGAGAAAATGAAATGATAATACTTGTCTGAGAAAATGAAATGGATCTTGAGGAGTAGCACCTTAAGTCCTCAAGAACCAAGCTCTAAAAGGTAAATTTAGCTAGAGAGTAGGCACTTCTATGCCCTAGCGATTTCCTCTTTCTTAGACTAATGAAATATATTTAATGCAATAAGAGCTAGACAAAGCTTCTAAAGTGCTAGCACTTTAGGGCTCTAGAAGTTTGTCTAGACAAGATCTTCTTAGGGAAAACTTAGCAAATAAAGAGCAAGAAAGAAACACCTTATGTTTCTTACTCTTAGGGTTTCAAGCAAGCAATTTCATAATCTTAAATATGAACAAGTAAACATACCATAAACATTTAGAATGAAATGAGAAATGCAGATTTACTTACTTCACCAAGAATAATCAAGCATAAAAGCCCTAGATTGCCAAAAGACTTCACCAAAAATGATCCAAGATGCATCCACATGAGTCTACAAGAAGTGTGCCTCACTATTTCAGCCAATAACTCCCAAAAGGGCGAAAATTTCAGTCCCCTCTCTTGTGAGAGGTGAGTTATGATGAAAAAATGAATTTAGCCAACCATATTTATATGCAAAATCCTGGCTTAATCACCCAATGGTTGTGTCTTTTCACAGTTTTGAGCCTACATGTCAATTTGCTCTTTAAAATTAAAAATATAATCAATTCTTTACAAAATAACCCTAACAAGGGTGACGCCATCCCTCTTAGGGTGACATTAAGAGGGATGACGTTAGCCTCCACAAAGGTGACGTTAGGCTGGAGAAGCATGGCGCTAGGCCTCCAAAGGCCTTGATCCTCGTCCACACGTGACAACATCATCGTCAAGACCTTCTCCACCAAAACCAGCCCTAGGTGACGTCATGGGCTAGGAAGGTGTCCTCTGGGCCTCCAAGGGCCAACGTCCAAGTGGGAGGCGGTGGAAAGCCATCCTAAGGTCATGTCAGAGTGCCTCCAAAGGCAAAGTCCTCTTCCTTCATTGTGCAACAGGTCATCACGATCTTGCCCCAGGTATGGGGTCTCTACATCCATCCTTGGGCATCAAGCCCTCATGAAGGTACGACCTAATCATCTCTTCATGAGTACATGTCCATCGGCCAAGGTCCTGCAAAGGAAAATAGGTACACCGTCCAAGGGTCCATGTGTCACAAGTATCATAACAAGTAAGCCACATCTAATAATCAAACCACCCGAACATGTGCATCAAACCCGCCTTTTCAAACTAAACAAATGCTCAAAGACGTTATACAATTTGTCAAATTTAGGTGTGGGAGGGGTGTCAAGGCATCCTATTGGGCTAGTCAGTCTTCAAGTCCAAGGTGTTTTCCCAAAAGAAACTCATCTAAGCCATGTGTGCATGTGAAGTGGAGTGGGGTGAACTTCTGGGTATGGGGTTCATGGCATACAAGGGTTTGTATTGTCTCATTTATGGATGCCTTTGTAGAGGGTGAGCTGCCCTTCGTCCGCGATGCAACAGTTTTCCAAGCCCGTTTATTGCCATTAATTAATTAAGGTCCAAACACTCGGTACTCCCTATGGTTAATCGATTAGCTCGGGGAGTAGTACCACAGAGTCACTTGAAGGGAGAGGTACACAGAGTGCCATGGGGGTATAGTCTAGCTTGGAACGCACTTGTGTAGATCCTTCAACAAGCGGGACATCTATAAATGTGAATTTATGCTTTTGCAGGTCTTATGCTTTTAAGAGATAACACTTCATTGTTCCTCAAGACCTCTTGGGAGAGCATCTGGAAGGTTTTATGATTGGATTTTATCTTTTGCCAACTACTTTCCCCTCTGGGCCTTTAGCCCCTTCTTCCCATGAAATGAGGTACAATCCCTTCTTGGGTCAGTACACCCGAAAATCCCAAAAGATAAGAAGATAGAAGAAAAGAAGTATGGAAGGTGATAAGTATGATCGGGAATGGATGATGACTCTTCAAGGAACCCCCCAATAGCACCCGATTCTTGAGGGTGACCAACTTACTAGGACAAAATGACACCAACTAGGGTTAAATAAGGCAATGAGTATAAATTCCAAGCAAACGTTCTGTAATCAAGAAATAGATTTTGCAACATGTTCAAATATCAAAGTGACACTTACCATGATACCTGGACTCATTATCTCATGGAGCAAGACCCATTGTCCTCTGGGACCATGCCAGTGTGGTGGATGCTGCTGCTGATGATGATGTGTATAATGCATCAATGAGAAAGAAGGGCCCTCCGAGGCTATATGCTCTGTCCATCTGGCTTTCGGCACTTCATGTCTGCAACATGTGGGCCTCGAGACATAATCTCCTTAGATACCCCTAGGTTGGGGGTAACACACCCTTTTACCAAAAGGTACAACTTATCTCTTTTTGTGTGTTACCTCTTGAACCTGCCCTAAAACACAAGTGAAACCTAAGGGGAACTTAGGAACGATGCCCACTATCACCATAGCAACATTTCCTCTCACTTTAGGTCAGCTATCCTTTGGCACAAGGGGGGCTTCTCTAAGATAGGATTACTAAAGATAGGACAAAAGGTTCAAGGTGAATATGAAGAGTTAGCTTTAGCAAAACAATATATTGTAGCAATAAAATAAAATGATTTGATGTTGGATTGGGACTAGTGCCTATCCTATGTAGGGGAAATGGGGTCAAGAGGTCAAACTAAGAGGGCAGTTTTATGAATGGTTAAGACAAATAGACCTGTTATACATGCCACAATAAGCCTTAACTTGCTATTGAATAATGCAAAAATGTATTTGGAGGAACCTAAAGGTGTCACTCCCAAATGATGCGATGATTGTGTGTCCTACAATGAAGTATTAAGCTAGCAACAAATCTTTGATAGAAGCAAGCTAATACATTCAACCATAAAAGAACAAAGGGAAGAAAAGAGACAATTCCTTGTATAAATCCCTTCCAATGTTGTAAATATACCCCTCTTGGCCTTTCAAGCATGTTCTTTGCAAGTAATTCCTAGCATGTATCAACAACTATTGGAAACAAGAACATAAGCTTCACATATAATTAGAAATGACCCTTTAACTTTCCATTAAGCCTTCCACCAAAGCTCCAAGAGGAGAAAATCCTCACAAATCCACCATAAAACACAAATGGAGAGATCTATCCTTTAAATAGAGTTGAGCTCCATGTCCTTAGTACTTACAATAAAAAATGATTTGTTTTCCTAGATCCATGCTTTTCTCAGAGGAACACAATACAATAATGCTCTCCCATAACCAATTCCATGAGAAGGTACCGCACCACCAACTCAAGGGAAGGGCCGGACCTTCTCTCAATTTTCTGTGGCAAAGTCCTGAAGATGGCCGCAGGCCTGCTAGCTTAGGCCGATCTCTGTGAGGAAGGCCGACTGTCCAAATAAGATGGCCGCAGGCTTGGGAACAAGCTCAGCCATAAACCGCAGCAAGGGAAAGGCCCCACTAAGGCTGCCGCAGTAAGACCCTAACAACAGACCCTTCAATGAAGAGGAGCCGGACTCCTTCTGAGGTGAAAATTGAGGCTGCCGCAGCCATAAAGAAAATTGCAGTTTGTGAGGGAGCCATCATTTGACAGTCCCAAGGCTAATTCGTTAATAGATGAGGTACATATCCGAGCAGGGTTAAGAGGAAATTCTGGGCAGTCTTTGAGGGCTATTTGAGTGCCACTACAGGCATGTGACAAACAAGGAAAAGAGGGCTGTCATCACCGCAAATCTAAACTCCTAAAAACAACAGACTTAAAACCAAAAACATGACATGTGCGACTAAGTTCTGTAGCAGAATTCTAAACAGAAGACTCATAATGAAGAAGGACCGGACCTTTCTGAGGTAAAATCTAAGGTGGCCGCAGCCCAGAACTGAGGTAGTATTCGGCCTAAAATTACAGACCTGTGGCAGCAAACAACTGAGGCAGTACTCAGCCTAAATCTAAGGTCTGAGGTAGCAAGCAAAGTACAGATCCGAGCTGCTATTGGAAGCAGTATTATCACAGGTCTGAAGTGACTTTATGACAGTTTTGAAGCAAACTCAAAAGATCAAATTTCTGAGGCTGTGATGAAGGACAAATTAAAGGGCAGATTTGAGACAAGTATAAGGACTGTTTTGAAGTAAACCTATGCTGAGTTTAAAGCTTTTTCAGATCTGGTACAGGTGTAACTTTTGGTGAGCTACAGGGGTAACATTTACTGTGAGTCTTTGGAGCATCCTAAGCATGTTTCAGGACTGTCTTTGAAGCAATTATCAGAGGTTTCTAAGCAAAAGTCTAACACAAGTTTTAGAGCAGTTTAAGTGGAGAATTCAGATCTATCTTGGCAAAAGATTTAACTGAGCAAGAAAGCAGAGTATAATGTGGCTACAGAGGCAAACAAGTCTATGGCAAACAAAGCGAGAAATGTCATTGCTCATCATGACATTGACAAACAAGCAAATCTCCATTGGTGTACACTCTCAGGTATGCACTTGTTCACATTATTTGCATCATTGTTATAAGGGTACTTGCAGGAGGAAGGAGTCCTTGATGCAATCATGGATCCAAAGGAATCTCAGTGCATTCAAAGGAACAACACATTGGACGTGAAGAATCCAGGTTTGATTGTTTTAAATTATCATGCCTCTAACCTACATTTCTAAGGTTGCTACATTACAAGTAGGTGTTGTAGCTGTGACAACAATCCTTAAAATGTTGTGATTCTAGAGATGTACTCATGAATCTCTTCTAGGAGATATTCTTGTCTTGATTCCTTTCGTTTGTTTTCTTGTTCCAGGCAAGTTAACAACAAAGGAAGATGTTTATCCTTCAGACTTCAAAGGGAGTCACTTGACTCAGAAGGAGTGAAACTAATTGAGAAAGAGAGACAATACCTTCTTCCTCCTCAAGCAGTCTAGAGGGAGATAGCCATTGATATAGTCTAAGTCACCTGACACATCCAAACCCCCCCTCGTGTCGCAAATCCTACGTGTCGGACACCAAACTGTAGGACACATGTCGGATACTCATTTAGAACGTGTCATGTTCACAGGACACGCGTGTCTTGAAAATAGGACACGTGTCCTGCTCAGAAAAGGACCCTGGCTCATGTTTTCGCATGCAAGTTGCAGCTGTGAGGTGTTTTAGTGTGCAACTAAGGGTTATTTTGCCTTACTAATTCTATTTAAAGAGTTCCCCACACCCTCCATTTACCCGCTCTAGGATGTTAATTTTTACTTAAATTTTTAACATTACCATTAATTGTTTCAGGATGGTTGAGAGTGGTTCCAACTTCATTGGACTTCATATGGAGAAAGTAGAATTTTAGGTCCCATTCAAAATTCAGCAGACTTAACGGTTTTCAGGATTTCAAGATTGGCAGGATTGCAATGTTTCCACTGGATTCTATCAAGTAAGAGGGTATGAAACTGACATTTAATCAAGCGCACCATACCCTTTATGTACCTCGATGTTGGTGGCATTAATTGTTGAACTCTTCTGTCACGACCTCGGTAAAAATGTACCCTTCACTCAAGTATAAACTCTTATGTTGAACTCTTCTCTTTGTCATCGTGTCAAGTGACTTAGTGGTGTATCTGCACACCAACCTTTGTCTTATTTGCAAGCATTGGGCAGAGAGAAGACTGGTTGAAGGGAAAGACAAAGATGTGGGATGTGGTCCCTGATGATATGGGTTTGGACAACAGTGTTGAGTTGGCAATGTCATCATTTATGTTAGTAACTTAGTAACTTAGTAGTTACTAAGTGAGTACTAGTTGTATGATTGAATTTGTATCATCATAATGTAACTGTTTACAGTTTAATTATTTAATTTTTGCATGTGTAATTCATAATTTAAATTTTGATATATAAATTATATATATATATATATATATATATATATATATATATATATATATATATATAACATGTTCTCCGTGTCCTATTTCCGGGGGTCGTCGTGCCCGTGTCGGATACTCGTATTTCTGTGTTCTCCGTGTCCCGTGTCCCCGTGTCAGGTGACTTAGGATACAGTTGATCCAGTTAATCCGGTTGATATTCCCAGGGACTTTGCAGTAGCCCATAAAAGGCCTGTCTGGGCTTGACAAAACTCTGCAAGAGGCAGAAAGACATGCAACTGATGGAAGTGTCGAGAAATACAAAATGGGACTTGTAGTCAGAGGATTCCCACAAGCAGAGGGAGTGAACTATGATGAGACATATTGATCCAGTAGCTCGATGCACTTCCATCTGTACTACCATCCATGAGTTGGAAACTACATCAGATGGATGGATTCTTGATGAGTTTGGATTTAAGCAAGAGTGTTGTTGATTCAAACCTATACTATTACATTGTTGGTGACGAGAGCTTGATTTTGATGACTTATTCAGGAAGTCGTGTTGTTGGATACAAGCAAGCCTCAACTTCTGATTTTGAGATGAAGGATTTGTGTATGATGCACTACTTCTTGGAACAAGAAGTATGACAGAGGACCATTGCGACTTTTCCTAAGTCAAGGAAAATATACAGTGGGGATATTAAAGAAGTTCAGTATGACAGAATGCAAATCCATGTCTACACCGATGGTGATGGATTTGACGAAAAATAAATGATGATGATTCAGACGAGATTGATCCACATGCGTACCGACAACTGATTGGATCATTGATGTATCTGATTAACACCAGACCTGATATATGCTATGCAGCGAATGTGCTTAGTCAAACCATGAGTCAGCTGAGACAAACTCATTGGATAGCAGTGAAAGCATGTATTGAGATATATACGAGGCATAGTTGGATATGGCCTGAGATATGCCTCCAGTGTGAACTTGAGTTTGCAGGGATATGCCGATACAGATTGAGCAAAGAGTACAGTGGACCGAAAGAGCACATCCGGTTGTTGTTTTACCTTGGAGTTTGCCATGGTTTCCCGGTGCTGCAGGAAACAAAGCTATGTGGCCTTGGGAATCGCAGAAGCAGAGTATATAGCATTGAGTGTGGCAGTTCGCGAAGCAGTGTGGCTTCACAAACTTCAGACAGATTTATTTGATCATGAGATGGATCCTACTATTATTTGTGATAACCAGAGCTTTGTGAAGCTCTTTGAGAACCCTGTGTTTCATGATAGATCGAGACACATTGAGATAAAATATCATTATATTAGAGACATGTTGTAGAGGAAAGCAGTACACATGCAATACCTTCCTACACATGAGCAGATTGCAGATATCTTCACCAAACCGCTTGCCAATACAAAGTTCGAGTACTTCCGTGAGAAACTGGCTTGGTGAAGATTACCTCCCTAGCTGAGAGGGAGTGTCGATGATTACAACCAAGACAAAGTTCGAGTACTTCCATGAGAGATTTGGCCTGATGGAGAATGCCTCCCTAGCTGAGAGGGAGTGTTGATGATTATAGCTGTGTGAGACATCCTCCAGGACACACACTGAGTAAGTTGGCCTGAGAGAAAGCCCATGAGTTGGGTGTGCCCATGAGCTGGGTGTGCGGTTCCTCTCTGAGACGGAGAAGGAACATTGTGTGCCGCTGTGTAAGGTGACGAAGCCCATGAGTTGGGTGTGTGGTTCCTCTCTGAGACGGAGATGGAATGTTGTGTACCCCTGTGAGGGGTGAAGGAGCCCATGTGATGGGTTTACTGTTCTCCTCTGTGCAAAGAGTTGAGATGATACTCCAGATGATTCTCCCGTGTCACGCAGTGAGAAAGAAGATTTGCTGAGTTGGACGTGCATGTGGTTGAGCACAGGTGAACATGTGGAAAAGCCCATTAGTTGGGTGCATCGTTATGAGACAGAGATGAAACGATGTATTAGCCTCCTTTGTGCAGAGAGTTGAGATGATGTGATACTCCAGATGATTCTCTTGTGTAACGCAGTGAGAAAGAAGATCTGCTGAGTTGGACGTGCCTGTGGCTGAGCACAGGTGAACGTGATCCTAGTGGCTGACCACTAATGAGTGTGGTTCTCCTGTGAGACGTAGTGAGATAGAGGTGTGGACATCCCTGTGGCTGAGCACAAATGGATGTGCTCCTAGTGGCTGAGCACTAGTGGGTGTATGAGATCCCTTGCTATATTGTTCAAGAGTCAGACTTACCTGTAACCCTATTTGTAATGTAAAGGGTACAGGTCGGCCCCACCATAATGTAAAGGATAATTAATATAAAAGATAATTAATATGGTAATTATTAATTATATTTTGAGTTATTGAGGTCGGCCTTATTGTGCCAATAGACACATCATTTGATGTGGTAAGTCTTATATAAATAAAGGTGAATCCCCATCGAGGAAACACACTTAACATTGTGTCATCTCATGATTTAAGAAGTTGTGGTCTGAAATTATGAGAATTACAACACCCTCTTGTGTGCTAGGTTCCGTGAAGGTGTGGGAGGTCTTTCTCTTGAAGAATATAGCAAAGGATTGGCTGGGTTTTCTTCCCTTGTTGAGAAGGGTTTCCCAGGATACTTTTTGTGTTCTTGTGCATGGTTATTCTTCTTGTGATCTTGGTTTGTTGCAGTAGTTATGGTTCAAGTAAAAGTTAAACAAGAATTTTAAAGAAAATGCATGAGCCATAGCTCATTGAAAATTCAACATTATCATCAGTACAAGGGCTAGATCTCTATACAAATGTGCAAACCGGAGTAAGTATACCAAGAGAAACACCATGATGCTAAGATAAATCATATGAGGAAGCAAGCATCTCATCGAATATATACCAAGAGCTTTATCCATCAAGCAAAGGCATGCAAAATGAAGAAAGTACCACTAGATGAACCATCAAACATGACATTCCCAAGAGAGAAGTGAGTCTCTTCTCACCAAAACACTGACTCAATCAAATGATAGTACCATCTTTAAGAATATAGGTGTAAGCAAAGAAAGAGACTTGTTGAAGTTGTATAGCCCCAATCCATCAAAAGCTCCATAGGTACCATGCTGCAAACCCCATCCATTGTGATGAAAATCACAAGGGTTTGCCCTCATACAATATGAGGGTCAACAATGTGTATTCATACACACTCCATTGTAATTGCATCAATCATTAATCAATTCAATATCAAATATGTATTTCATAATCTCTTTGTGTGCCTTTAGTTTGCTCTTCATGTGTGAAATATGTATTTATGAACCACCCAGTTCATGACATTGGGTTAGTGTATAATAATATAATTTTAATACAATTTGGTTTGTGTAAAAAAGAAAAATTGACAATGTACTTCGAAAATATCTTTATGGGCAATATAATAGAGTTGAAAGCAATATCCAATAAATAGTTCCATGAGAGAAATTGTTGCTCAGATTTTAGTCTATAAAAAAGTCTATTAGTGATGTGTAATTGGATGATTAAAATTTTGTTCTATATTTTCCCAATTATTACCCTTGTATCAACTAACGATGTTAGTTTTTTCTCATACACAATTATTTTAAACTTTATTACATTATTCTAATTTCCTTGCCCACTAGATCATAATGAACAATGACAACCCTAGCAAATCCCAATGTCACAAGGATGATCTTCTTAAAGTCCTAGAAATTGCGAATGTATGATTTGGATAAAGTTGTAAACAAATAATGAAATATTTATATTTCAAAATTTTAGGATCCTATCTTAACAACATTCATAAGATTGCATCTCGATTCTTTGTATAGTCTCTAGCTTGTAATATTGATTTTGAAATTTACTTGTTTCTATCATGACATGGATATTGCTATTAAGCTATATAAGCATGTCTAATTCAATATTAGATCAACTTCAATGTCAATGATGTCATTTATTTAACTAAATTGCTGGTTATGGCTTCCATCAAAAAATAAAGTCTAAGAAATTACCCCAAAAAATTAAATTTCAGTCCTAAAAATCATGATTTTTTCTCAGTGATTTGTCATTTTTAGTTTGACATTATGATTTTTCGTGATGTTTCCAAATTTTCGGAGATTTTTCCATCTATTGTTTCTACCCTATTAGAAGACATGGAGAGTGGAGCTAACACCTCGTATGATTTTGGGGCTTTGTTCTTGTGGGACGTAAAGCTAGGGCAATGTCTTGGAGAGACTAATTTGATAAGTCTTGAGCTTGGTGTGATGCATTGCTTGGAAGAAGACTCGCTTATTGTATCCTTGATGTTCCATGGAGGTCTCAGTTATGCAAGAGTTGAAGATCTAAGTTTGAGGATTTATACCCTAGGATGGAGATGTAGATTTGGAAGTGAGTGCTAGAGTTGTCTTGCCATGTACTTGTGTGATGCAACATGGTACTATTTGTAAGCCCCAAGGAAGACAATGGTGCTAGTGTAGAGAGCTTGTGTGATACAAGTTTGTTGTATGTGCCAATGAAGACCTGGTGTTGTTGATGCCAACATGTTGAGGATCTTTCGTGGAATGACCAACTTTGGTTGGGAGTGATTCAAAGCTAGGATGAGTTGGTTACTAGAGATGGGCCTACACTCCTCGAAGGATTTGGAATCATCTCTTTTGGAATTAGAGCTCTAAAAGTAGAGTTGATGGATCCAAGAACCTATATTGACAATCTAGATTCTTCAACCACTTTAAACAAATCCTCCTTAAGGAAATCATAAAAATCCATGTAAAAATCAACGGACCATCCATTTGGTCTTGAGATTTTGTTGTTTTGGAGGGACTCCACCATTGATTTTAACTTTGCCCTGGATATTTCAGACTTTAGCTTTTCATTGGCCTCTTCATTTATAAACCTTTGGAAGAGGAGGCCAACTTGATAATCTTTTCTATATTTACTCATCCAGGTTCCTTATAAATGCTTTTGAAATGGGAAACCCCTAAGTCTTCTGTCTCTTTAAATCTTTTGATTGTTCTTCCATCTTCCCTATGCATTTCCTAAATAGTATTGGTGTTTTTCCTTTGTTTGGTGTAACTTTGGAGAAACTTTGTGTTCTCATCCCCTTGGGCTAGCCACAAATCTCGGTTATTCATCCTCCATTTGGAGTCTTCCCATTCTAAAGCTCCCTTTTCTTGTCCTCAAACAATTTGAGTCGAGCCTTTTCGAGTAATTATTTCGTCCAACTCAACTAGCTTTTCCTTAGAAGGCCAATACTTTTCTTTAGCGTCAATAAGGTTGCTCTTTTGACTTTCTTTAAATTATTTACAAATTGGAACATCATTGACTTTTGTACAAAGTGAGAAAGATGTCTCTTTGTTCTTCCTTTAAAATTTTGACAAATTCCTCATCTTCCAACCAAATTGGATTAAATTTGAAAGGTCTGGATGGTATGTTTTCATCCTTTTCAACTAGTAGAAAGATTGGACATTGATTTGAGAAAATCCCATGGGAACTCATCCTATCATAATCAAATAACAACTTTTCTAAAACCAAAAATGTCAAGTTGTTTTGAGATTCCTTCGTTGGCTAACCTTATATTCCTCCAAGTTGGAACAAGACTTATAGGCTGCACAACATACAACCTAGAATCCCATATATTATGAAGAAATAACTTGCTAGAGGATCCATAATGGCAACCTCACTCCATATTTCAGCCTTGCTAGTAACAAATTTCAACTCTGCAACTAGGATTATATACTGCTTCTTAAGACACTTGCTTGCAAAAATAATCATCCTAGAATTGTTTCCTGTCACTATAGGGACCGTAACGATTGATCAACAAGAGCTTCTTACTAGATTCCAAAGAGTTAAAAATTGTCAGATGCCTGTAGGGCTCAAAGAGTGGTTAAGTCACTGAAGAGATGTGTTCCATCATGTTATAAAACCATTAGATCTACCATTGGGATCTACTACAAATTGCTAATTTTTTAAGAGAGCAACAAGAGTACATTTGTAACATTCATAGAATTCCTATATCAAGATGATGTTTGGCTTGTGAAGCTTGCAAAGGTGCTTCAACTCTAACTTTATTTGAGGGGAGCCCAACCCTTCAATGTTAATGGAGAGGACTAACATTACTGACCCCTTCCCATGGCCTTCCTTGCTCTAAGGGGCCCTATAATCAACTGTTGTTTACCACTCTTTATTTTACATTCTACCTTCTTTTGAGCTAATTTTAGGTTGGATTTCCTTCTAGGGGTAATAGTTGAGGAGAAACCTTCATCTAGACCTTGTCTACTTATCACCTCTCTTGCGTAGGATTATTCTACATAGAATTTTGAGCATCTTAAAAGATATTTGGAAGATTGTTTGGGATTGGACTTGGCCTCAACCCTTTGTGAATCTAGGGAGACCTAACTTTTCGACAGCATGGGATGATCCCTAATTGGATGAGGAAGAGGAGGAAGAGAAGATCCCTAACTAGATGAGGAAGAGGAAGAAGAGAACATTGGGGATATATAGTAGGTGCAACAAAAGATTCCTAGCCTATATCTTCAATTGCCCCTACTCTGGAGTTGATTTTCTCTTCAACGTTAGACTTGAAAACCTTTGGGATTGATTACCTAGATCCCTCCTAGGGAATTCCATTGAGGGCAATATTGAAAAAGCATTTTCTGGATTATGGGCCATCACAATAGGATTATTATCTCTTTAGATGTTCTTGTCTCTTTAGGAGGATGCTAGGACGCCACTTTCGTAACCCCATATACAAAAGCCTCCAAAATATCTCCCAATAGTGTCTGGTTGGAATTCACATTTATGGGAGTAAAAGAAAATTGAGAGGGTGGAGAAATGAAATTCTTACCTTGAACCGAGGGGAGAGACTTTGTAGTAGATTACAAGACCTCTTGCTTTCGTTTGACCGGGTGGAGAAATTAAATTCTTACCTTGAATTGAGGGGAGAGACTTTGTAGTAGACTACAAGACCTCTTCCGCTAGAGAGGCCTTTGGAATTGGTATATAATCAGAGAGAATGGGGGCCCTTTCAAAGGAGACAAAGGGTCAAATCGAAGATTGCAATTTGACATCACATGAAGGAATTGGAGCTACTTCCTTAAAACCATAGCCTTTGCCAAGGCCATTTGGGTCTCCATTTCTGCTGCAGAGTTCTTTGGAGTTGGTACACAGTTAGAGAGAATGAGGGCCCTTTCAGAGGGGACCAAGGGTCAAACCAGAGATTGCAAATTGACATCATAGGGAGGAACTAGAGCCACTTTCTTAACACCACAGTCTTTGCCAAGGCCATTTGGGTCTAGATGTACCTCTCCTCTTTTCACTAGTGAAAGAACCTTCTTTTCTAGTAGTGCATGTGAGGTTTACCAAAAAGGCATTTTGTGTTGAGATCTCCATACCTATGATAGTGATTACAACGAAAGGTAACACCCACAAACTGCAAAGTTGAAGAGAATTTCTAGTTACCCGCCTTGATTTCCAACCCGTGTGGCAATCCTAGCTCTAAATCCATCTCATCTAGAATTATAGCCACTTATTTAACTATCAAATCACATGAGTCTTGAAAACCTAGAAAGACCCCAATATTGTTTCCTATTCCTTTCATTATGCTTTCATTCCAAAACTGTAGAGGTAAAATAGACAATTTGAACTAGATAGGATGTATAGTGACCCTCTTCGCTCTTGGTTCGAAACAAGGAGTCCATTTTTGGAAAGCTAGCATTGTAGACCCCCAAAACTATCTTCCATTCCTAATTCTTTTGGCATCTACCCCTTTCTTGAAGATTTCCAATCATCCCTAAGACAAAATGTGGAAGGTGGGCACATACCCCAAGATATTGCCCCAGACCTTGTCGAGTGACTCCCTTAGCATTTTCTCTTTCATTTATCTACCAAAGAACTTGCCTAAGACCAATTCCTTCCTTGGAGTGATTTGTCCCAATAATACATCCTCTCCTATCACCATATGAATCTTCTCCTATCCCCTCTAACTTCTTACTAGCATAATCATAGTTAGAGGCATTATTGGTGATGACTTGTACAACATTCTCCACCCGCACCTCCATAACCACCTACTCCAAAAGCTCAAACAATAATTGTGCATCCTTCACATGATTGGATGCATCCACTATTTTCAAAATCATGGTTCCTTGTGGGCAAGCAACCAGGAAATTAAGCATGGTACAAGGTCTTCCATTAGTGCATCCATTTGACATGATGGTACATCTCGGTTTGGCCCATGCTTCTTTGAAATCCTTCATGTGCTCATTTATGGATCCAAGTTCATTTGTAAAAGTTTCCCTTTGATGTCATGAAAAGTAGGGCCTTTGAATCCCTTACTAGCACCAACTATGGCATCTACATAGGTTGGTAATATGGTGATTGGGAAGCATTGAAAGGTTGCATGATACCATCATCTAGTCATTTATTCGAAAGCACCATCCTTGTATTGCTTCTTCCAATGGCCATCAATGGTGGACTAAATCTAAGTGATAGTGGCAGGGTTGGAGGGTGGAAAAAAAACCATCAATCTTAGCCTTCTTTGTTGTAGTTTTTTCATGGATTGGAGCAACATATCCAAAGGGATCCTTAATAGAAGGGTTAGGGTTAGTGGAGGAGTCTCAAAACTAGGGTAGCCTTGCGATGCAAGCTCTCTCCTTCTCCCTATCTCATCATCAATCTCTTTCTACGTGGCCTTTTCTGCATGAAATTCTTCAATAGACTTTAGCATTTCCTTTCTACTCAACACATCAACTGCAGGGCATGATGTAACTTGCCCTTTGACACCAGCTAAGTGTTTTTTCAATTTATGAATCCCTCCCCCCCTTTATCTTCTTCTTGCAATTTTTGCAAATTTTTTTCCCTTCAACCACATCACATTGGTTCGATGCCTTATCTTTCATCTTCTTGGGGGCCATGCTAATGTCTCAAATAGGAAACAAATATGCAAATGCAAAACTTTGCTGACTTGCTAAAATTATAATCTGCACTTTTATGAGAAAAACAATGAGGGTTTGAAGACATACCTTTGAATGGGCACACCAATCTGGTCTCAAATCTCCTCCAAGCTTGTAGATCATAAGTAGACCACTAAAATAGATGCCAAATCAACTAGAAGCAGCCCACGAACAATGCCAAAACAACTCCAAGCTTACTTTGAATCAAGATCCTTCACCACACCTCAACAATGTCCAAATGCTTACAAATGCTCACAAAAGCTCAATGAGAGAGTTGTGAAGGAAATAGAGTGGGTGGGGGTTCTTTTATAAATGCTGTTTAGAGTTTTGGAGGGAGGGAGGGTTTACTTTTAGGCTGTTAGTGCCTTTTTTCCACGCTCTAGAACCGCACGGGTTCCGCAAAGGTCATAGAGTGATTCAAATCGGGACCGGCCTTTGAGCTGCCAGTTCAACCGGTTCAATATGGAATTGGCCAGTATTGAATTGGTCTATGAGTCTGTCTGGGGACTGGTTCAAGGTCTGATAGGATTGGGCTGATTTGGACCAACTGATTCTGATAAATTTGATTTGCATGCAACCACAAAGATGTACTCTTACCATGTTATTACAGTGTGGAGGTACTTCCCATCTTTAGACGAGGGCTCAGACGCCCATCACCAAATTCTTCTCTTCAGCCTCAAATGCTAGGAGAGCTCTAGTTGGCTGTTTCCATGCTCCTCCTGGGATTACCTAGCTAGGCCCTAATTGTCTAGGGAATTTCCTAGAGGAGAATGTTGGTCTCTCCATTGGATCAATCATAGTTTTGAGCGACAACAAGAATGCTCATTCTTTCACCTCTCCATCTATTTCTACTTTTAGTATAATGTAATATTTTTCTCTATGTTAGGGTTTACCTTCTTGGTTTATCCCCCCTCACTCACTACTTTATTTTAATTTCACTGTTTCTTTCTTTGGCACTTAGGAGTAACTTTGACAATCCCACACTATTGTTATGGCTTGCTATACTCTCTAGTCCCATTGAGCTAGTTTGGTTGCTTGTACACATTAATAAAATCATCTTATCTTATCTTATCTCTATACTATAAATCAGTTTATATTAGGAGAAAAAATGAGAAATTAGAAAAGGTTCTAAAGTGAATCTTTTCTAACCCTTTAAAAATTTGGATGAATTAAAAAAACTATTTTCGAAAGATTCTCAAACCCAAATGATCAAATTGAAGCTCTTTTTTTCCAATTGAGAGAGGCCAAACAACCTAGAGAAGTGAAATTATTATCATTGATCATGTTATATTGGGATAGAATAGCTCCCAATGGGAACACCATCCCAAACATACACACACATATCAACATATACATACATACATACATATATACATATTACACACACACACACACACTTAGTTACTGTGTTCAGCAATCAAGTTTTGAAATAATCCCACACTATTGTTATGGCTTGCTATACTCTCTAATCCCATTGAGCGAGTTTGGTTGCTTGTACACATTAATAAAATCATCTTATCTTATCTTATCTCTATACTATAAATCAGTTTATATTAGGAGAAAAAATGAGAAATTAGAAAAGGTTCTAAAGTGAATCTTTCCTAACCCTTTAAAAATTTGGATGAATTAAAAAAACTATTTTCGAAAGATTCTCAAACCCAAATGATCAAATTGAAGCTCTTTTTTCCAATCGAGAGAAGCCAAACAACCTAGAGAGTGAAATTATTATCATTGATCATGTTAT